>OX352745.1:18405000-18555000 GCA_947095525.1 Trisateles emortualis
CTGTTTTGTTGCTGGTTTTGTTGGACAAAATCCAACTTAACGTCAGCACTAATAAAAGCGTACCTATTTAATATTTTTCGCTTCAGGGAGTCTTTCAGAAGTTCAAAATCTTCAAGAGCCACGTTCTTGCGGACGACATGTGCTTGATAGCGGACTGTTTGAAACCTCTAGGTACTAGTCTACGTGCATGGAACTTCAAGACCATGTTAAGTAATATAGATTTGCATTTCGGATACACCACGATATGGTCTGATCAGAGGCACAGCACTAGCTCTGAGTGTGGAACGGGTCAAACATACAGCCTTTTATATATCAAGTCAAAGTCAAATGCATGAACGTCATAAAACAAATGCCAGCATGCTTTTTCCTACGACCAATTCGCTGACTAGACTAGGGCCTCCAGAAGAATTGCCAAGAAATTACCATTTTAACCCATCTTAGATTATATATAGGTAAATTACGATGGAAAGGGTACTATACTAGTGAGCTAGCCCGACTGAGGATTTACCCAAAAAAAATAAATACCAGTCGTATTAATTTTGTTGGGTAAGCAACACGCGAGTCATACCTATGGTATTTATTACAAGTGTACATAAGCTACGGTAATTGTTTACCATCAGGCGGGCCGTATGTTTGTTTGCCACCTTAGTATCATAAAGAAATACATAGGGTATATAGTTATATACGTACCTACCTATTATGTTCACAATCGGTTCAGCGCCTTCCAAGCAGTCCACTGCAATTCACACTCCCAGTACATACTAAAGTAAAGTGAAACCAGATGTGTTGTCACTAAGGCGCACACGTGAACGTCCTCATTGTCACGTTTAACAATACAATCATGTTTTATAAGGGCATGCACTACGTTATCTAGACCTTATGTAGCACGTACTAGAAACGTACTCGTAACATGGTTACGTGGTTTAATAGTGTGGGTAAAGTAGCATATATTACGCGGCTAATAGGCAGCTCAACATCGGCCATTGTAGAAGGCTTACGTTCAACAGCGGACGTCATCAGGCTGAGATGATGATGATGACACGGCATCAAGTATCATCTTCATTGTTTTTTTTTTTAATAAAAAGACAACTCCCGCACTAGAGAACAAGCTCTGTGTCGTGAGGGACTTTACAAACATACAATTAACGGACACAAATTACACCCAGACACAGAACAACTCTTTGTGGGCCACACAAAGTTTTATCTTGTGTGGGAATCGAACCCACAACCTCGTGCACCGCAGGCGTATACTGCGACCACACGACCACCAAGGCAGTCTTCTCTTCTGTTGTCAGATTGTTTTATCAATGAGTGTTTATTTAACATTTTCCTGCATTTATACTTGATGGCGATTTATTACGAATGGGCGTTCATACAAATAATAACACAAATAGGTGTACGTGATATGTATCGCCTTTGTGTTTGATAGAATATGATCAAAATAAAAATATGCATTATTAATATTAAGAGAGGTACGGCACCATTTCAGCGAGCAAACCCGACTGGGGAAGGACCTCCATCTTGCAGAAGACCACAGCCAAATAACTACAGACAGCGGTGTAGTTATGTTCCTGTGTGTGTGTGTGTACAGGTCTTCAGAGCTCATTTTGGGACGCGTTTTGAAAGAAATGTTTTCCTATCCCGGGGATACTCCATTTTAAAGTCCATTAAAGTCCACCATTTTAAAGCCCTAGTGTAAAATCAAAAAAAATTGGTCGGCAACACGCAAGTGATCCCTCTGATGTTGCGGGCGTCACAGGCTACGGTAACTGCCAGTATGCTTGTTTGCCACGCAAGTAGTATACATACAAAATGCATGAAATGGAAGTAATACTTGCGTTTTTTGCATTGGTATATTAAAGATAGAAAAAGGGAAAGATAATACGAATTAAAATAATAAATAGATAGCAGGTATTTTAACAGGCCCATCTACTTTATCAACTGATTCCGAATATAAAAAGTTGTATATTTTGTATCAAGAACAACTCGATTGTAAATAGAATTGGTAGTACCTATGTCCGTACTTCAAATCTCCATTACTTCCGCTTCAGGTATGTAAGGTGCCGGCGCAGGCGTCGCCGCCGTTGGTGCCCTGAACATGGAGTGATTGGCTTGTTTGTAGAGGATGTAGTTGGTGACGTGATCGATGTCCACGCTCTTGCTCAGCAAGTGCTGGTAGATGGTAACATGGTAATCTATGGGTAGATTGTGGCCATGTAAAGCGACGCGCACGAATTTTGTCGCTATATCCTTCTTCCATAAATTCAGCCAGCAGATAACGTTTCCATATCGAAGTCTGTTGTCATCCTTGTACTTCTTCAGAAGAGGATTTAGGTCGAGCAGTTTGTTCTCAATTTTTTGTATGAGAGTCTTGATGAGTTTGGTGACCATGAGCACCGGAGCTTTAGTGTCCTCGGTGTCATGCACGACAGGTAACCCGAGTACTTTGTAGTGCATGTCCAGTTGCCGCCTGGTACTCACGTTAAAGGGGCGGGTCTCGGGCAGGCGCTGCAGCTGCGTGCTCATCTCGGTGTCGAGGTCCCGCATGGAGGCGAGGCCCTCGCCGCTGAGCGCGCGCCGCTGCGCCAGCGCCTGCTCCAGCCGCGTGTCCGGCCCCACAAACTCTTTGTCCCCGATTGTTATAAAAGCCTCCTCGACGGCTTCTGCTAAGCATATGGCTGCAGACAATACTCATTATTTTATTATATAATTGTAACAATTTCAGTGAATCCTTTTGAAAATGTAGACATATATTATTCTTAAGTGAGGTATTGATTTGTAATCTTTTCTCTTACATAATAGATATCTAGTCTAAGTCGAGTTAGTACCTCGATCGGTGTCGCATATATCCTTAGATACTAATTGCATTATTGCATTACGACGCCATATTTAGTATTTTTAAAAATCTGAACGTCAGATAACTTTACGTCAGATAAACAACTTTTTAAGGAAATTTATAGCTTAACCTTTTAATTCAACGTATCAGAACACAAACTATGTCTACAAGGGGTGAAAGTTAACGGGGTAAATGCTATGATTTACCCCGTTCGTCTATTGCTGTAGACAGCGCTACAAAATTCGTTTCTAGGCTACCCAGCAATATAAGAGACCAAGAGAGAGAAAGATCAAAGAACAAGATGATAAAGGCAAGTCCAGCATTACAGAGAGAAAGTACCTACTTACTATTTAGTGCCAGCATGGTCCTGTGTGTATGTGTGTGTGTGTGTGTGTACAAAGATAACAAATGTCTAAATATACATAGGTAGGTACAGGTTTAACGTACAATAGGCACTTACGTATAAGTAGCGACAATAACATTTTTCTACAAAGGAGCCACCTGAAATATTACCGATCCGTTCAAAACTTCTCCGTGCACAGATTTGATATCAGAAAATACATATACAAGATTTGAGAAATATACGTGTAATGGTAGGTACATACTAACTAACTTATTATTTCTGAGCAACTAGCTAGGCTTAGCTAGTGTAGGATAATCATCTCAGTCAAAAGATGTCCAACTCTGGTCAGATGCATCCTTATTTCCACAGCATACGATTTTAAAAAAAATCGTGTATAGTATTTCTGAGCAATTAAATTTCCTTGTTGAGTTGGTCAGAAATAATATCTAATCGCGGGCAACCGATGGACTAGGTCAGCTCAGGACCGAATGATGTGAAAGACCTTGGGGAAGGCCTATGTTCACCAGTGGACGTCTTATGGCTGAGATGGAATACCTAATTATACATCACCTGCGGACACCCGACGCTCGACGCTCGTGCTGCAGACAAGAGCGTTGTGAGCACGAATGGGCCAATAGCAACACTACCAGCTACCAGTAGGTGCCTACAATCACACGAGACACGGTCCGGCTAGCTTTACGATCACACAACACTTCAATGTAATGAGGAAGGTGATAACGATATCATTAACGTGCTTATTTATACACTTGCGTGTATTTACACAGAAATTAAAAGGAACCTGTTCCGCTTAAGATATAGGTACCTGGATAGGTACTACCTAGTTTAGTGACACATTGTTGTGATTTGAAACTTACCTTCGACAACACTATAATTAATTTCACTAAATAAGTTTGTACCTACATGTTTTATCATATTTAATAAATTAAAATAAATCACAATGACTACATTGTTGATAACCTACCACAGGTATTTATTATTTAATAGATTATGTTTAAAATAAATGATTAGGTACTAGGTATTTACCTATCATGTTATGTCCTATAATTCAGGGTTGTGTAACTAGTAGGTAGGTACTTACCTAAATAAGCTCAAGTAACAGGAGAACACAATTATAATTAATTATTGGGTTAAGTTAGTTAATGTTATGATTTTATGCCATCCGTTGTTTTATACTTTTTAATGAATTGTTTAATAAATTAAAATTAATATTCACCTGACTAAATAATTTGCTAAATGAATCAGTAAAACAATAATTAGTTGGTTTATAGTAGATACCTGCCATATCCTCCTGAATAATTCCTACAATAAGTTATGTTAGCTTTGTAAGAGACAGCGTACCTACCTACCTAATTAGGTAGGTGTCAAACTGTCACATCTCAAAATTGATATACCTAATATACCTATGTACCTACCTACTTGATTATATAGAAATGCTACCCGATAGGGCTAACACTCGGGTACTGTGCTAGGTACTATGAGTAGGTACCATCGTACCTAGTACCTACATAAGTGTTGACGTTATCAGTTACCTTCTTATTGATATGGTGTCGAGGCGACACAGTCGGCGACAGTAGTCCCGCACTCGTTCACAAAACCCAACGTTCCGTATGACAAGCTCCCTAAATAACACCATTCACCGTTCGCATCACGTACCAAAAATTAAAAATAAATCTCTTCGCTCGCATTCACTGAGTTCGCAACGAGGGTGGAAGGGCTCGGAGTGTGAGGCAGGGGGTGTAGGAGGGTGGTCCCCGCTCCCCGCGCCCCAGCCCCCGCAGGTGCCATCGATCGCCAGCCGCCCAGCAACAACTAGCAAGCTAGTGAGCTCTATTCTCGTTCCATTTCATATTTTACTGGATTTATCATCACGGTATTCACTATAGATTAGTAGGTAAGTACCTATATCCTATATGAGCGAGCGAGCACACGCGTGGGCACGCGGGCAATTGAACATCCCTCTCGAGTTTTAATAAACGCCTTACTATAGTGTTCCGATGCCTACCTTCCAGTCTTATCGTTAAACATAGAAATTTGCTTCTTAGATATTAAGTTATAATTATCCTATTCCTATTACTACCTTTGGTCTTTCGTATCAATTCCTCTTTACCAAATAAATATAAATGTTTGACTTGATTTTAACCGACTTAAAAAAAGGAGGAGGTTCTATGTTCGACTGTATGATTAAAAAAAAAATCTCCCCCGTTTGTGGACCGATTCTTTTTTTAAGTATACTCTTGAGGTGGTCCCATTGGCACCAAGTCAGGATCTGATGCTGATGATGGGATTCTAGGGCAATCGAGGGCAACCCTCAAATGTTATAGATATTAACAATGTTTTTCATAAGTAGATATTTTTTTTTTACTTTTATTTTTAGAAAAAACTAACCGAATTGAGAATTTCCTCCTCTTTTTGAACTCGGGTCGGGTCGGTTGAAAACAATGAGGATTAGCGAACGTGTTATATACTTATTAGATAACTTATTAAAAATATGACATGTATACTATTATATGACGACAAATAAATATGTATATTACTTCTGTTAGTGTAACTGAATGAGGTGGACAGAAGACCTGATGAAGATCGCGGGCAGCATATAGATGTACCAAGCTCAGGTTAGGACCACCCATTGTGGAAATGTTTGGGAAGGGCCTATGTCCAGCAGTGGGTGGTTTTGAATGAGATGATGGTACAGAACAGGAACAGGTCGCGCCAAATTGTAGCATTTCGTTGAGGCAAACATCATTTTTTTATGGCTTACAAGCATACGGTCCGCCTGATGTTAAGCAGTTACTGTAGCCTATGGACGCTTGCAATACCAGAGGTATCACTTGCGTGTTGCCGACCTTTTTTTTTACACCACGGCTTGCAAGTGGAGTAACCCATGGCTAGGAATACGTTTCTTTCAAAACGCATCCCTAAATGAGCGCTGGAGACCTGTACTTACACATAGGAACACAACTACACCACTGTGTGTACTTAGTCCTTCCCCTACCTCTCTTAGACAACATAAACGATTTTTAGTATCGCTCAGTGTAAAGTTTCAGCATTATCTATTACTGAGTCTTGAAGTGCTAATCTATACTAATGTTATAAAGCTGAAGAGTTTGTTTGTTTGGTTAAACGCGCTAATCTCAGAAAGTACTTGTTCGATTAGAAAAAATATTTTTTTGTTGAATAGTGCATTTATCCAGGAAGGCTATAGGCTATATAACATCACGCTATGATCAATAGGAGCGGAGCAGTAGTGAGATATGTTGCAAAATCGGGGAAAATATTCCAAATTACCACGCGGACGAAGTCGCGGGCGACCCTTAGTTAGTTATAAAGAAACAGTAAAATATAACTTAGTGATGCCACTAAATTATATTTTACTGTTTCTTTATAACTAATATATACCACAGAATAAATATATTTATTCTGTGTCGATACTGATCAATTATAGAGTTCGTATCGATGACCCCACTATACCTATTGTTACTATATTTACCTACGGTAATATCACCGATACGTGACAGATAATATTTGCCAACTTACAAAACATCGTGGGGGTTTAAGCGTATGGCTTCTTGGGGCATTCGTTAACACTCGTAATACTTATATATAACCTACTGTTTTACTATAAAACACGTAGCAACAGCAAACTCATCATGACGACACTAACCCGTTTAACTTAGCAACAAAAACTAATTTCTATCAAAGCTTATGTGATATTCTGTAAGCTCTCATAATGATCGCGGGGTGGCAGTTGGCACCCGGTGGGTGAGCAGCGCGGGGGGTGGCGGGTGTGAGGGGGTGGGCGCGGGCCTGCTACTGTACCTACGTTGTTATAAATAGTCGTCCTCAGTCACTGCCAAGGTCGGCGCGGATCGATACCAGCGCCTTCACGACACGCCATACAACTAACTGTACCTACACTCTGCAGAGAGATTCGAACTGCAGTATGCACTTAGTTCGTCGTGTCTTTTTAGAGGCACCAACATCCACAATATTGACGTTGTTGAAAAATAAAAGGCTGAATGCTTTCTGACACTGAATAGGTACCTTAGATGTGTTTTGTCCATAATTAATACGTAATTTAGCTCCAATTAAACCGAATAGGAGCGAGTAGCTTATACCACAGATTACTAAAGAGAGGTTAGGGAAAAATACCGCAAATACCCATTTGCTTCGTTCGTGCTCTTACAACATTTTTTTTCAAAATTTCCTATTTGTGTCTGTCGGAATAAAGTTTTTCGTATTTATGTAGTGTGTAGTTGTACACCACTTATACCTACACTACTTACCCATGATTAGGCGTCTGATATGTTAAACTGCCTCGGTGGGTCAGTGGTCGATGTGTGTGACTGCTGGCTGATCACTAGGTCCCGGGTTCGATTCCTAGGTCGGGCCAAAAATTGAAATTGGGATTTTCAGTCAAGAAACTCACGGAGTTTGAAAATTGGCGATGTTTACATCCTCGTGACTCAGAAAGCGTGTAAAGCCGTTAGTCCTACGCTTGATCTCTCGAGACGGTCGTGTCGGATTGCCGTCCCAGGTGTATGAGGGTGAGGGAATTAAGAGTACACCTGAGCTTGCCCACACACTTGTGCACTCTATAATATCTTCCGCGCAGATGGTTAGTCTCCTTCGGGAATAGCCGCCGCGCCGTCACCAAAATTCGGTTAAGAGGACATAAGATACTATTTGTAGTCTGAGTTACCCAAAAATGAATGGTATTTTTATTGACATAACGAAAACTAACTTATAATCTTAACTACATTATTATAATAATAATAATAATAATAATAATAAGTTTATTTCACTCTTTCACAAAGGTAAGTACATAATTAAACTATAACTCACAACCATTCATAAGGTTATAGTTTTACGGGTCATCAACGCGCGAGTAATGCTCCAGGTATTGCAAACGTCCGTAGGCTACGGTAACTGCTTCCCATAAGGGAGGCTGTATTCTTGTTTGCACCAAAGTAGTCTAAAAGAACCAAATTTGTCACGATACTAAACTGTATGTTACAGTACCAACCATCCGCAAGTAGACCGATGTCTAAGGTTGTTGATACAATAACAAGAATGTAACAGCTGATTGTCGCCAGGAGCACAAGAGCCAGGACATGGTGAGCTGTCGCGCGACCAGTCCGCCGACCACAGCGCGCGCACTGCGCATGTCATCGTATCGACCACCACACTATTAACAAACAATAAACCACCTTGACACTAATACAGTTACGTTCCATTTTAGCATGAGCAGTGTCTGTAATCCTTAGCCTGGCCAAGTTGATCAGAACGTTGAGTTTCAGGATAATAACACGTAGGCGGAGACAGTAACGTCGGTGCATCCAGCACCAGTGTATTTGTACTAATATACTGGATTAATTATAGAAGTACTTATAACTAATTGAAGTACTTATTAGCAAAGTTTAACCTTCCTAACAGTAGGTAGGTATGAAATTGATAATATTATATGTACCTATATCAATCAATATAATATTATGTTATGTATGAAGGGCATTATAATATACTAGTTGTTGCCCACGGCTCCTCCCGCTTAGTTGTCGGTTATCGCGATAAAAAGTAGCCTATATGCTATTCTAGACTATGATGTATCTCTGTGCCAAATTTCATCCAGATTCTCTCAGTAGATTTTGCGTGAAAGAGTAACAAACATCCATTTTTACAAACTTTATAATATTAGTAAAGAAGTAAGAATTGTTCAAAGTCAATCTTATTCAAATCCTCATTTTTAGATCATAAAAACCAAATGATACCATTCACTTTTCTATAGTCCACTCACTGACAAGAGTAGTGCCACGAGATGAATTGACATGAAACTATAACTACCTACAGTTTTTAATTGCTGGAGTACAATTTATTTTATATTTCACACTAGGGTTTTGTGATGGAGCGTTTCTAGGATGGAAAAACGTTGTCCATGATGTCGTGCGTTGTATGGCTCGCTGTAGAACTTGTCATACAAATCGTTTTATTGTTCCTGGCTCCTGCCCGATGCCCAGGGGCAGTCGCGCGCGAATTACTTGGCAGGTACGGGTAGTGTTCAGCTTCACCTAGCCTAGTGTAGACTCCATTGTACCGACAAGTCATGAACCCTTTCTACGTCGCACTTAATTTATATACCTATAACTTTTTTAAAGTGAAAAGGTTTTAGCACGGTACGCATATTTTTAGATGAGATAAAATCTCTGGTTTCGCGACACCGTAACGAGACGCAGCTTGACATATCCGAAAAATCTTTTTTCGACTGTCACGTTATTAAAGCAAAGACGCGATATAGGCATGTACATATAGCAGACCGCGAACGCGTCTAGATATTTTGCATTTTCTTTTACTTTTTTATATTATTACTATTAAGTATGCAGTTTATATTACAAAAAGTTATTATTGCTTGAGATAACGGTGAAGACCTTCGCCGTTATCTCAAGCAATAATAACTTTCATGGAAAAAAAACCTATAATGTAAGATGTATAAAGTGCACTTAACTGTCCAATGGCAGCGTGTAGCAGGCAGCTGGACAAAAAGTACGCTTTCATAGGGCGACAGCAACCTTTCACCTAAGAACTACAAAATTCGCATTGGACAGTATTACTATTACTAACGATGGACTGCCAAAGAAAAAAAGTAAACCCTTTTACAATAGGTATATATCTACTTGTCATAAAAACTAACAGTAGCAGTTAGTTTTATAACGAGTAGATAAATAGGTATATTGTTGTACACTTGACCGTGAACCTGTCACTTGTGTCACGCAGGTCGCTCGCTCCGTTTTTCAGAATCTGAGTGATGTTCTAGAGCGGACTATAAATAACCGCTCGCGCTGCCATTTGCCAGCTCCCTAACCAACTGTGAGTGACAGTTATTCACTACTTCATTAATGGGACACTCCCGCTGTGGCTAGCAGCTTTACAATTAGGTATCTATGTATTTCCCAAGTCCATATTTCAGTAAAACTTATTTTTTTTACGTCTTTTCGATCCATAAGATAGATTATGATGCCAACTTGATTTCTGCGTGACTTTTAGAATTAGAATTAGAATTAGAATTGTTTTTATTTGTAAAACATAGGTTACAATAATGGTCTTAGAATAAAATAATTTCAGTGCGCTATGCTTTGTCACTACGACATACAAATAATATAAAAATGACAGTAATTAGAGTTATAAAATGTCAATAGGTAATTAATTAAATGTTAACAATGTCAAATGTAATTGAAATTATAAAATGTCAATGATTAAAGTTATATTATACAATGTCAATAATTAATTAAATAAAGATATACAATAATATGAAGTAGGTAATTAAATAAATTATATGCTACACATCATTGGACCGTTTTGTCATTTAGGTACTCTTCCACAGTATAATAGGCCTTCTCTAATAGCAATGATTTGACAATATGTTTAAATTTGGTTAGATTCTTCATTTCTAATATTTCTCTAGGCAAGTGGTTGTAAGTACGAGTAGCCATACAAAGTACACTTCTATTCATCCAAGTACTTTTATTTTGTGGACAACAGACCTTGAGATGATGGCGCTTGCTTTTATAGTGATCGAATATGCTTAAATTTACTTTAACAAAATTTACTAATTCGTAGATATAGAGACATGGAAGAGTTAATATTTTAAGGTTTTTAAAATAAGGCTTACAACTATCAGTGACCTGGAGCTTACACATTGCCCTTAGACACTTTTTTTGCGCCTTAAACACTGTTAATATTTCTGTACAGTTGCCCCAAAATATGATTCCGTAGCGTAATAGAGATTCAACATTACCACGATATGCTGTAAGTACTGCTTTTTGATTTACTTTCTTTGTTAGCATGTACAGTGCGTATGACTGACTACTCAATTTTGAACACAGATTTTCAGCATGTGCCTTCCAGTTCAAGCTATTATCTATGTCTAATCCTAAGAACTTTGTTTTTTCTACCTGTCTAATTTTTACGCCTCTATAGTTTATGTCAATATTTGGAATTAAAGGATTTCTATTTCTAAATGTCATTAAGTGTGTCTTATCTAAATTTATTCTTAAATTATTCGATGTCAACCATTGTAATACAATCTCCAAAGTGCTGTGTATGTCACATTCCAGAGACGACTTGTCCCTACCCGTAAATACAATTGTGCTATCATCGGCGAATAATATTGTGGGATGATTCGTTATTTTTGGAAGGTCGTTAATATAGATATTAAATAATAATGGTCCGAGCACACTTCCCTGCGGGATACCTACAGTAATGTTTCTATATTCTGATAAATAGTGTACTTCTTTTTTTATTTTAGGACACAAACGTGTTATTTGAGTACATTGTTGTCGTGATGAAAGATATGATGCAAGCAAGTTTAAAACATTGCCTCTTACTCCATATGCATTTAACTTCATTAGTAGTGTTTTATGATCCACGCAATCAAATGCCTTTGTAATGTCCATGTTAAGCGCACAGATTGGTATTTTCTTGTCAACACTCTGCACAACTTCTTGTAAAAATGTGTAAATGGCCATATTGATGCTCTTATTTTTCCTAAAACCGACCTGTTCTTTAGCAAATAGATTATGTTTTTCAAAGAAGCTATAGATCCTATCGTGTATTACCTTTTCAAAGATTTTCGATATAGTTGGTATCAGAGCAATCGGTCGATAACAACTCATTGAGTGCGGGTTGTCTTTTTTAAATAAAGGCTTCACTATTGTCTTTTTTAATTTTTCCGGAAAGACACCATGAAAGATACACTGGTTTATGACATGACTCAATACGCCACATATAATGGTCGAGACTTGTTTTAATACCAATGTTGAAATACCGTCGTATCCTGTACTATGACAATTTTTTAGGTTTGATATTATTGTAAGTATTTCTTTAGGCGATGTAGGGCTCATAAATAAAGAGTTAGATATATTTACTGGATAAGTAACATTACTGTTAGTGTTGACCTTAACTACCTGGTTAATGAAAAAGTTGTTAAATGACTTAGCTATTTGTAATGGGTCATTAATGGTAGTTGACTCTCCAATATTAATATGTGTTATTTCAGTTTTAGGTAAATTATTTTTAGACTCATTTATTAATGACCATGTAGCTTTATTTTTATTTTTAGCTGTATATATGAATTGATCATTTTGGACCCTTTTTGTGAGCTTTACTATGCAGTTCAGCCTTGAGGATAGTGTATTAAAATCATTTTTACTTTTTTCACAGGGGTGCTTCCGGTATTGCCAAAGAAGCAGCCTCTTACGCTTACAACATTTCCTAATTCCGTTTGTGATCCATTTCGGCCGTCTTTGTACATTTATTTTAAATCTAACTATGGGAAAGCATAGTCGATAAAATAAGTGAAATGTATCATAGAACATATCAAAAGATTCAACAGGGTCAGTACTCTGAAAACACTCGCTAAATGTCAGTGAATTTAAACATTCCTTAAATTTTTTTATATTGTCTTCCTGTAGATCCTGTTTTTCAATATACCAATATTTGATAGCCATGCTTGTTTTAATGGGACATGTAAGTAACTGAGCTGAGTGATCGGATAGCGCGAGATCAAGTATTTTAGGACTACATTTAGAGAAATTATAAATAAAATTATCAATACATGTGCCGCTAACAAATCGCGTCGGTTCATTAAAAGCCCACTTTAAGTTATGGGACTTAAGTGTATCTAAAAACTCAATTGTTGTTTTATTTTTTTTGAGTATATCAATGTTAAAATCACCGCACAAAACCACCTTATAGTTGCTGCGGGTGAATCTGTTTAGTAACAAATTGAATTTTTTGAAAAATATATGAATATCTTCCTGAGTTGTTTTGGGTGGTCTATATATGCAGAACACTAAGAATTTAAGATCTATGAGTTCAATTCCTGCTATTTCAAAAATACCTTCCTCAGAGAAGTTATTTAATCCACTGATAGGCTTAAACCTGTGAATTTTTCGAACAAATACACACGCGCCTCCTCGACGGTTTTTACGAGAGAAAGTTGAACCAAGTGAGAAGTCAGCAATATTAATAAATTGAGTGTCGGATATAACCATATTGTGTTCTGTTATGCACAGTACGTCTACAAAACTTCTGTCATTACTTAGTTCCTCTAAAGATAGCATTAATAGATCACTTTTATTATTGAGTCCATTTATATTTTGATGCAATATATTTATTTCTTTATGAACGAAAAAAATCATTAGCCTGGTTAAAGGAGTTCAGCTTACAAACTACATTATTTTCATTGCACTCTACACTAGTATCTGTTTGGGTAGAACTATCAGTAAAGACAGGTAAGTTCGGCTCTAAATAATTGTCATGCTTATTATTAGTTTCGTTAGTATATTTGTCATATTTAGATTTGTAGATAATACGTAAGGTCTCTTTAAGAACTAATTGTGATATATGTAACGGTCGAAATCTGTATCTGGGCAAATGTACAGAATAATTCATGTCAAGGTAGGTAGCGTGCCTATATTGTGAACAAATGAATTTCAATTCGTAGTTTAACTTATTTATATTTAAGTGTTTATTGTGCGGCACCTCAGAAATTATGGGATTAGTATTAATTGTAGAGCTCAAGAATGTTCTTAAAGAGAATTGAAGTTCAGTTGGGCTACTATCTATTGTACCGGCTAAAACAAATACAAAATCATCTTTAGATAATTTAGAGATATAGTTTTTTTCTAAGCGCAAAACTTCAGTTAACGGGGCCCCAGATTTCCAGAAGGACTGTACAAAATATTCCTCACCAACAAGATTTTGTAGAGTATCGTGAAGGCCTCGTCCTTGTTTATCTGCAATAATTACTATTTTCTTTTTTGATATCTTGATTTCATTATTCTTATTTGTAATTGTATTCAAGCTTTGTGTTGGAGTACTTGTTGGCGGAAGGTTTCCTTTTTCTGGAGAAGTAGCTATTTAGTGCCCATTAGTTAAACAAATGAACATATTCAAAAATATTGTATTACTAGCTGTTTCCCGCGGCTCCGCCCGCGTGGATGTTGGTTATCGCTGTAGAAAGTAGCCTATATGTTATTCTAGACCATAATCTATCTCTGTGCCAAATTTCATCCAGTAGTTTTTACGTGAAAGAGTAACTAATATCCATCCATCCATACTTACAAACTTTCGCGTTCATAATATTAGTAGGATAAGCAGATATTTATAGAATAGACGTACCTATAAAGATACAAATGATCATAATATCTCGTGGTCGCGGGCACGCTTTTCGACGAGCTATTATGCAAATCTGTCGCCCCTGCCATATACCTACTACTTACTTATCTCTTAATTAGAACGAGCAGATTAGATAGGGCGGCGGAGATCGGTGGGACGTTAATCCGTAGTTCATTAGAGGCGATAGTGACGGTGAACATAACGAGACAAAGCCGCAACCCTTTCTAAATTATACGGAACTTTATTTTAGAGATCAAAGAACTCGATGACGGCCGTCAGCCGCCGACTAAACTTAACGCTGATGAAGAATTGTTATAATAAGGGAGTTCTTTTTACTCCGAGACGTGCTCGTGCGACATGCTATACGCGACACCAGAGCGACCGCCCTACGCCGCGGGGCGCGACGTGGACCGACGCGCGACGGGCCAGCGCGCCGCACTGTCTGCTGTGTCACTCTGACACCATGTGTACTCACACATGTACACTTCACTACAACAATATAGCTATACAGCTAACGATAGGTTCATATAAGTATTATACTAGTGATAGGCCCTCTACTACAAACTACGAGTAGGTACAAGGGTTAGAAATCGATGTACCTAATCAAATTTAATTTTGTTTTAATATAAATCTCAGTAATGTAGACGGCTGACGGCCCAGTCACACTGAGTAAAAACGCTTATACAGTGGTTATCTGTGGCTGTGTTGTAGCTGCCAGCGACCAGCGGTCTCATAGTGATTGGAGCGGTGCCTATAGCGCGTCAAACAAAAGTGCGAGCGAGTGCCGCCGGCCGGTCTGCGCACCAGGTCACTTCTTTACACCCAAAGTTAATTCAAACTCTAGTAGTTTGTTTTAAGGTGCTTTTTTCCTTTGTGGAAGAGACTTGCGTGCGTGCAACCTATAAATAAATTATGGCGCAAGCGACGATTTAAGGATGCCACATCATACAATATTTCAGCATAATTTGTTGGACAGTCAATTTGTCTAAAAGCATATCTCCTTCAGCTGAGAAGTGTCGTGTCACTGTTGCCAACCAAATGTTATTGGCACAACTACACATTGTTTTAAAGTGTTTCTCTCTCCAGTGTACCTAGGTACTCGTTGTGCGTGGCTGATGATTTGCAGATGAAAGACCAATTTAAGCCCCAAATTCGCTCATCATCTTATGTTCTGAGTTTCTTTGGAGGTGCTGACACTTTTGTGTTGCGGTTATGTAGCGCACTCTTTCCAAATATTAAACATACAATGACAAAAACGTACCTATCTCACCGATACTGTTCGATATGTTGACAGTGTGTTGTGTTCATTGTTGTATGTTGGTTGGTAGCATCAGTGGCATGTGTGTGCTCTTGTCTCTCTGATATTACTTATTGTAACTAGTACTTACCAAATTACCAGCTTGCCAATTCTTCTTTTGACCCTTGTAAGCGTATTATTATGGAGTCAATTTTACTTACTTATATTGGTTTTTTTACGTTCTTGCAAATCATGATGCCCATGCATCATTATTTAAATTAATTAATTAAGTAGTTTGACTTTACTTATCTGGCCTGATTTTCTCAACAGCTCTTTTCATGGCTTCTGGACACAAATTAGTTAACCTTGTGTTGTTTTAGATGGTCTGTTACTTTCATTACATTTAAGTACTAGTTGGTAACATAAATGAGTACCTTCCTAGAAGTAGCCCAGCGGCGGTAGGTACGAGTACTTATAACAAAGCCCTGCAATGTTTATAGGATCTGCGCCGCGCGGGTTCACCGAGGCATGTTCCTCAGATCGAAGCAGGTGCATCCCGCGGGGATCACGTCAGCGTCAGGCACCACGCTTAGATCCGTGTTACTCGGCAGAGCATCGTCGAGGGATTATACCCTCTTCACACATTCTGAGCTATGAATTAACTGCTACTGGGCTAAACATCAGCTGACGTTTTTGGTAGTTCAGTCAGGCATGGAACGGCAACGTACTCTAGGTAAGAGACCAAACTTTTTATATTTAACTAGCTGTTCCACGGCTCCACTCGCGAAAATAAATCAATCCCGCGGAAACCATACATTTTTTTATGATAGTATGGTTTATCATAAAACAATGTATGGTTTCCTATGTGCTATTCCAGACAATAATAGTACCCCACAGTAATTTATCTCTGCGCCAAATTTTGTCTAGATCCGTTAAGTCGTTCTAGCGGCGTGATTAACTAGCATTCATTTTAGATCTATGTATTCATCCAAAAATTCTCATTTATAATATTAGTAAGAATGTAAAAATACAAAATATCACTGATGAGCCTTTTCCTATTCTTCTTTAGAAATTGTCTTAACTATAAATGTGATTGTTTTTTATACTGAAGGCTATAAGATCTTCTAGCGCTCCTTTTACAAAATAATTTATTAAATGCAAATATAGTGTAACGTCAGTTCCCTCATTTGGAGTAATAATCTGCAAGTCATTGACGTGCGAATTCCTCCCGAAGTGCTCCTGACGTTGTCAGTGTGCCAAGGTGACAACTTTCTTGAGAATGTGTTGCATGCCTAAAGTGGCTCGAGATAGTGGCTAATACCTACATTATACAGATGTAGAACATTTATACATTATTAAGATTGTTTCTGGAGACGGGAGAAGATGAGCTGTACTATATAGTTAAATTGAACATCTGTAACATGTAATATGACTGTTGACTGCCTCAGTGGTCCAGTGGCCTCAGTATGCGCCTGCTGTGCACGAGGTTGTGGGTTCCATTCCCACACAGGACAAAACTTTGTGTGACCCACGAAGAATTGTTCTGAGTCTGGGTGTAATTTGTGTTCGTTAATTGTATGTTTGTAAAGTCCCCCGCGACACAGAGAAAAAAAGAGAATATATATAAATATTATGTTATAGTTGATACCACACAATTGCTCAACGAGCAATATGATCCTTCAGTCAAAGTAAGTACACATAAGTACACACCAGATATTATCTTTGTTTCTACTACTTTAGCAGTAATATTGTAAAGCTTCGGAGAAGGAATAATGATGGTAGAGTACACAAACACAATCCCAAGTTGATCAAATGAAAGTGCTACACTATCGGTTCTAACGTACCACAAACATCCAACAATCTAAATTGGTCGGATTAATTCATCCAACAACTTTCTGCTACACTGTCATACAAAACGCTACCTTGAGTTTAGTA
The DNA here is from genome assembly GCA_947095525.1 of Trisateles emortualis. Taxonomy (NCBI): domain Eukaryota; kingdom Metazoa; phylum Arthropoda; class Insecta; order Lepidoptera; family Erebidae; genus Trisateles; species Trisateles emortualis. The sequence goes on from OX352745.1 coordinate 18,422,542, forward strand.
ACACAGAGTTGTTATTAGTTAGGATACGTTGTAGTAATATCTGGTAAGGGTAAATTTGACAGGGATGCCGGCAGTCGCGAAGTTAGTTCGCAACGTTAATTTGTGTTCCGTTGGTTAGTAACGGTTTGGTTCGCACAACTTGTTAATAACTTAAGTCTAATAGTACAACAACGAGCTTACGTTGTCTGTGTGTGTGTGTGTGTGTGTGTGTGGACGAAGTCGAGGGTGAGCTGTCAAACGACACGTGGATTTTTTTTCGCTTCGCAAGTTATGCACTGCAAATCATCTGTTGTAGTTATCCCTTGCTCTAACAATTTGTTTGAGATGACTTAAACCTGAACGTTGAACTCGTTATTATTTACTTACTGGTTCTGTAGCCTCATTTAGATCTAAATTTGTATTGTGTAAACTTAATTTGCATGTTGTATTCACATCTAGTAGGTATCAATCAGATGTTCTATATTGCAGTGACTATGTTTATTATTGTAAGTGTTGAATACCAGTTTTGTGAATTAAATTAAAAAAAAAATACAAAAGATTGTAACTATCAGGCGATTAAAAGGAGTGGCCTGAGTTTCTTGCTAGTTCTTCTCATAGCTTCTTGTAAGCGAATTAGCCGTAGGCAAATTTAGCTGACATCATTTTATTGGCTTTTACCATAATTTATGACCTTCATTAGGTTTACTTTGTAATCTTAATGAATTTTGAGTTTGAGTTTCAAAAATGTAAAGTAAATACTTATTGTATATTAGTGTGTCCCACAGTGAGCACAAGAGATGCGATGTCACCTGCACACTGTACTGCGGCCGCGTGGGCGGATCAATGCGCAAATTATATTATACATTATATGCCTAAGTAGTATTAACTTATTCGGTAGATCATTTATAATAATAGTAGCTGGAATACTTTAATAGTTTTTATTCAAATACAATACTGAGTATGATGAACAAAATATTTTTAATAATGCATATGTGGTTGGCAAACAATTTGTGCTTGGGAACATTTATTTAGTGCTTGTTTTGACTTATTATAATGAACGGAACAGGTATCGCAGTGAAGTACGGTAACCTTTCTACTGCTAAACTATGTATTATATATTGATAAAGTAGTAACTACATGCTACGGATTACGTACCATGAGTCTACAGAGACATTTCTATCCATGAGAAGAACAAATATAATAACTTCCCACCCGAGAGCGCCGTAAAGTGGACTGTTCGGTTCGCAGAGGGAGGACGCCGCCGCAGCGTCTATTTGCGTATACGTCACTTGCATTATATTATATTTCTTACAACCATATCTTATGCATTATACCATCAGGCGGGCCGTATGCTTGTTTGCCTCCTTGGTAGTATAAAAAAAAATATAGTGAATACCGCGCCAACAGCGTGTGCCACTCAAATGTTGTTTTTCAACGAAAAACGAATAAGTATAATAAAAAAAGGCTGTAACATTTGGAGATGTGGAATGAGAGGCTGGATAAAAGGGCGCCAGCGGCCCTTTGTGCAGGTAAGCTAGGATTAGCCGCCGATAGAAGTAATCCCACTGATATTGCGCGAGGTGCCCCGCGTGCGCGACACACACAACACAAGTAAGTGAACTACGATATGTCCACCAAATAATAGCTTTGTCTCATAGTACATACGAAATAGAGATACACATACTTGTATATTTTTTGGGTAAGTAGGTATAGAATGGTGACAGCGTATTTAATGATTTTAATCGAACATTTTTTAATTTAGCTAAAGTGTTTATTAACTATGTTATAGGTGCTACACTGACTCATTAATATGTCTAAAAATTTCTTATTTCTAATGATGCAGTTCAATTCAATTCCTAAACAACCCCATTTACTTTATTTGGCAGTTATATGTTAACATAAAAAAAAACATCTAATGAGATGTAAGTGATCAAACAAGTTATTAGTTGTAAGACGTTTTTTTAAATCCATACGACCTATTCCATTTTTTCTCTATTTTCTTATAGACATCACTTAAAATAATCAAAACGTGGATCTTCTGATCCACAATAATAAATAAATATGACTAAGTATTTATAAACTAAATCGGTTCTTCATGACGTAATGAAATGATATGAAAATCAGCATGACTCGGCACTGCCGCCGCGCCGCCGTGTGTCGTCCTGAGGTCCCCGCGGACTTGTAATACTGCGACCTTGCTCGGTGTGTGCTTGCTGCGGCCCTGTCGACTTGTTGTATTGAGCGGCTTTCCCCTGAGGTCTACCAGAATACCTTTTTTATAAGCTTTAGAAGGTCCGAAACGAAACTTAATGCTTTTTGAAAGACCTCAGTTTTCTTATGTTTAGAAATCTGTAGTTGTTTCATTTTTTTTAGCATGAATACTTGTACAGGTTTTTTTGCTCGACTGTCAATTTATTTTATTATATGACACATATTGCTTTTGTGCACACCATGGGAGACAATATGCAGATCTATTAACGAGGGCTAGGAGGCTCTATGATCCGATAACAGATGTTACTGATCCTTGTGTACATTAGTTATCTCTATAACGTTTATGTCTCATCGACGATGTCGTTGTACCTACTGCAGGTTTATGCTTCTAAATGTAATTGGTGTAAGTACAATAACAAGATATTCTATCCTCACTCCGTCACTCAAGTTGTGCTTGTTTGTTACAACTTTACGTACACAGGTGTGCCAATTAAAATGTATAGACTATAGAGAAACCCGCAGATGATCGGGACGAACAGTTATTTACGAGTGAGCCACCCCCGCCCCGATTCCCCGGTGCACCCTCTGCGCTTTGTGCGCTACTCGTGAACACATGCAAATAATATTGTTTCCGCTCAAGGGTTAAAGCCAACAATAAATAAACTATAAATAGTTACCAACGAGACGTCTACCTTCCGCGACTTGTAGCGAAGTAAATAATAAACACTTTTTACTTTCTTCTTCTTCTTATCGTTTAGTTAGTGGCCAACCTGGTGACAGAGTTATTTAGATCGCTCATATTTAGGCCTCTGTCGTGATCTAATGGAACCGACTATTAACGTGCCCTCCGGAGCACGGAGACACTCATATGAAATACCACTATTCGGTTACCCATCTATAGGGTTACCGCGCCCTTGTTTGCTTAACCCGCTGATCGTGATTTTTACTTTAATTAAGTAAATTAACAAGTATAAGTATACTGCTTGTAAGTATACCCGCAGAGCAGTAATACTTGTAAATATAACAACCTAACATAAATGAGTAAATAAATTTTTGAGTTGTGAGTTCTTGACTGTGACATATTATAAACCTAGTCATACAATGATTACTCTGGAAATGATCTGTTATTTAAGCTTTAAATGTTTCCACTGGCTGTGTTGGCACTTTGGCAGGCAGTGGAAGCATCTGAAAGTTGACATCATTATCTAAAATATTTATTGGGTCTCGTTCAAATAGTGCTAACACAATAGTGTACCACAGATATAGATGTATATCTATATCTGTGGTAGGTACCAACAAGAGTTTGAACAAAATATAATTTCCTGTGTTCGTTTAAAATAAGCTTTTGTCATAATTAGTGGACGCGTGCTGGTAATTATTCATAGTTGTCAACAGTGTGCCGATGTCTACGATTAGTCGGCGTATCTACGAGTACGTGCGTCATTGGTGAGAGTAGGTAATATCCTTACTAATATTATAAATGTGAAAGTTTGTGAGTATGAAAATGGATGGATTGATGGATGTTTGTTACTCTTTCACGTAAAAACTACTGAACGGATCTGGATGAAATTTGGCACAGAGGTAGATTATGGTCTGGAATAACACATAGGCTTTTTACAGCGATAATCAACAGTGCCGGATTAGCCACGTAGCAAGAGTAGCAAATGCTACGGGCCCCGCGCCCTGGAGGGCCCCGCGCCAAAGCCTGTCTGACCGAAATGTTTTTTAGATAGGAGCGTAAAATATCTTGCAAGCCTTAAACGTGAAGCTATGCTTCACTCCCAAAATGTAAAAACCAATTTCGGCGCTTTTAATCGTAAAAATGAGTATTTAACTATCTTTTTAACGTTAATGTCCTAATGTTTATGGTGTTGGAAACACTACAATTCCCGATAAATCATTCTTATTTTTGCCTATTTATTTTTTCGTTATACTCTTGAGCCTTTTGAAAATTGAGAATTATTATTTTTCGGTTTAATTATAATCGATATATTTAGACTAGCATTTCTAGCACATTTCTACTCTTCAAGCGGCCAGTTTTTTTTTTATAAAGGTATACATTTGTTTTGCGAGTTTACATAGCCGAGATTATACTTTTTAAATCGATTACTATATAATATCAAATCATCATCATCTCAGCCAAAAGACGTCCACTGCTCGACATAAGTCTCCCCTAAGCATTATTACAACTCTCGATCCTGAGCCATATGGATCTGAGGGCAACCGATTTACAGGGTTGTCCATCGGTTGCCCGCAACCTTTACTAGGTTGCGGGCAAACGATGGACAACCTCAACTGCCATCAGTTCTGCGAGCTATGTGCCCGGCCCATTGCCACTTAATGAATGCAATTCTTCGAGCTATGTCGGTTACTTTAGTTCTACTACGGATCTCCTCGTTTCTGATTCGATCTCGTAGGGAAACTCCAAGCATAGCTCTCCATTGCTCTTTGGGTGACTTTGAGCCTTCACACGGGACCCTCAGTGAACGACCACGTCTCAGATCCATATGTCATCAATGGCAACACACACTGGTCAAAGACTTTCGTCTTGAGTCACTGCGGTATTTGGGACGAGAAGATATGGTTTAGCTTCCCAAACACTGCCCATCCGAGTCGAATGCGACGAGTGACCTCTTTCTCGAAGTTGAAGCTACCAAACTGAACTGTTTGTCCCAGGTAAATATAATCGTCGACAACTTCTACTGTAGAGCCTCCAATTGTGACAGAGGCGGGTGCGACATAGACATTTGCCTAATCTTGGTCTTGTCCATATTCATTTTAAGACCCACTTGTAGTGAGACTCTACTGAGCATTACGCCATCGAGCATTGCGCCAAGGTCTTCCATGGTCTCAGCCATGAACACGATATAGTCGGCAAATCGAAGGTGATTGATGTTCTCGCCGTTGATGTTGATTCCGAGTCCATTACAATCCAGAAGCTTGAAAGCATTTTCCAATGCAGCGGTGAATAGTTTAGGGGATATGACAGCCCCCTGTGCCACACCTCACTGCAACTGGATAGGCTTCGTGCTCTGATCATGGAAACGGACCGACATGGTGGCGTTTTCGTACAAGCACTTTAACACTTCGACATATCGAGTATCAATTTGGCACCGCTGGACACACTTTAGCACAACCCAGGTCTCGATCGTAGTCCACAAACGCTAGACATAGGGGCTGGGTATACCCCTCGGTCTTCTGTATAACCTACCGCAGTATGTGGTCTATGGTACTAAACCCTTTTCGGAAACCGGCTTGTTTGGGAGGCTGGAAGTCGTAAAACCTGCACGACGAATATCGATTATATTTCGAGAAAAGGAACTATTTAAATTTTATAAACTCAGTCACGATCCAATCTACTGTGGTTGATCAATACATAGTATAAAACAAAGTCGTTTCCCTCTGACTGTCTGTCCCTATTTATGCTTAGATCTTTAAAACTACGGAACGGATTTTGATGCGGTTTTTTTTAAATAGATAGAGTGATTCAAGAGGAATGTTTATATGTATTATCATCATCTCAACCCATTAATGTCCCACTGCTGGGCACGGGTCTCCTCCATACACTTGGAGGGATATTAGCCTACTACACCACGCTGGCCGAACGGGTTGGTTTATATGTATAATGCATAATATATCTACTACTAGCGGCCCGCCCCGACTTCGTCCGGGTAATTTTTTTTTAACATAAGAACCTTCTCCTGCCAATAACAAACACAACAAAGAAAGAATTACTGTAAAAATCAGTCCAACCGTTCACGCGTGATGCCGTGACAAATGGAAATAAAGATTCATTTTTATATATAAGATATATGTCGTAAATACTTAAACACATTTTTTGCGCTTACAAACGATACAAACAAACGCTGCAAACGCTGGCTGAACCCTACAAGATAAATAAAAATAATGTACTACAGTATTGTAACCCAAATAGGTTTACAAAAAGTCCGCAATAGTATATATCTATCTCTTAGGGACAACCCACAATAACCATTTTTTTATCCTTTTTTACGATAAATAATGGCTTATTTACGAAGCTGTTTAAAGCAATTCAGCATAAATCATTATCCAATTAAGTATCTTATATACATTGTGCATTTAATAAAGATCAATCTGGCCCTACAACATGTACTTTAAATGAATATTTTCGAAGATATTACAGATTTAAAATGCAGGGACATAGCGGACTTACATCTAAAGTGCATATCATTCAAATAATGCACAACACAGCTAGAGTACATTGTTTATTTATGAATCTGAACCATTTTTATTTGCATTACATTTGCTTACTAATAGTTGCTTAGCAACCTTAATTGAGACTTATCTAATCGCCATCCGTAAAATACTTATCATTGAGAGGTTCAGGTGGCTTTCTGTGATCTTCCTGACCAGTGTCACTTCACCAAATTACACTTTCAGAATGCAAATGTTTGATTTGTTGTAAAAAATATTGAAATTGCTATATGTCCGCCTATAATCTGTAAGGAGTTCTCTCAATTCCTCAGGGATCCCATCATCAAAACTTTTTTTGATAAAAACAGGATCATATTGAAAGTATCCTCTCAGACAACTTTTTTTTTTTTTTAAATCGGTTCATAAATGACGGAGTATCAAACATAAATAAAACACACGAATTGATAACTTCCTCATTTTTGAAGTCGGTTAAAAATCAAACTAAGGGCCCCTTGACAGAATTTGCTACAGGCCCCGCGCTGGTTTAATCCGGCACTGATAATCAACATCCACGCGGGCGGATCCGCGGGCAACAGCTACTAGTTATCTATGTATAATATTACCATGGTCCTACTATTCTTATATATAATTATTATAATATTATACATAGCTTTGCACAGATTCTAATCTGTAATTCGGCTTTTTGATTTCATCTCTGTGTCTCGCTAAAGTTGACTGATAGAGAATGCTTCTGACATCAATTCTGAGATTGTTCTTACATTTATGTAACTCTTTTAAAAATAATATTACTTCAACGCAACAGTATTTAGTATAATAAATTAGGAAACAAAATTTATAAAAAAAAAATTGAAAAAAATTAAATCGACTTCAAATTTTCAAAAAGCTAAAAATAACTGAATACAGATTGAAGTAATCTATGTTCATCCTGTCACCTAATATTTAGGTTGGCACCGACTTCAATCTGTATTCAGTTATTTTTGACTTTTTGGAGTCAGTTTATTTTTTTTTCTAATTTTTTTTTTGTATTTTTCAATTTTTAGTGATAAAATAAAAGTAAACAAATATATGAAATAAAAACATTATTAATACCTGTAACATTTGAGGGTTGCCCTCGATTTCCCTGAGATTCCATCATCAGATCCTGACTTGGTGCCAATGGGACCACCTCAAGAGTATACTCTTTCAAATAAAAAAAGGAATTTTGAGAATCGTTCCACAAATGGCGGAGAAATCGGTGAACAAACATAATAAAAACATACAGTCGAACATAGGACCTCCTCCTTTTTTGAAGTCGGTTATTTCATGAAAGTGACATGAGTGACATGCTCGCTGCTACAAGTAGGTAGGTACTTGATGGTAAGTACGTATGTTACTTTCGTCTATTAACAGCTGGCAAATCACCGCGGTATGAAACAATGTAGGTAAGGTTAGATAGAGATGGCACGAGTGTTGATAGGTATAGCCACATAGGTATATATGCATGTGCAAACGTGCTGCCATCGAGTGATATGTATGAATAAAGTCGGTGTAGTATGAGCGACAGGTTGGCAGGTTGGCACCCCGCCATTGCCACCACCACCGCCGACCGCCGGTAATCGTGGACTGCCACTCCGACATGTAAGTATATAACACTAGCTGTGGCCCGCGGCTCCGCCCGCGTGGATGTCGGTTATTGCTGCAAAAAGTAGCCTATGTGTTATTCCAGACCATAATCTATCTGTGTGCCAAATTTCATTCAGATCCGTTCAGTAGTTTTTACGTGAAAGAGTAACAAACATCCATCCATCCATTCTTACAAACTTTCACATTTATAATATTAGTAAGGATTTTACAAGTTATTAGTATTCATTTGTCGTCCCAAATTAGGTGGCGGCGCGGCGCGGAGCGGTCGCGCCCGAGCGGGACATAGCTGCGGCATGCTCATATAAACTGGTATTATAAATGTTTGTGTCAGATCTGGGTTAATACGCCCATCGGGAAGCGCCCTGTTGTGCATTGAGAAATGCATGTGAAATGTTATAAATTAATCAGAGCTTCCAGCTCCGCCAATAGTTGCGGTTTCCTGTTGCGTAACGTGACGTGCGACCAAGATGTTGCGGCGTGACGCGGCGACGACGCGACGTTGCGAAGCTGGAGCGGCAACGTTTAGTTCTTGCTCATTACGACAATTAACGTTATTGATTCATTGTAAGGACTAACAAATGTCTCTCATTAATAATATACGAAGTTGTAAAGTGAACTGATCTGTGCGATTAGTAAATTAAGTGAACAAATAAATCTTGACTTTTTGTTAATGGACTTTCTCCTCTGTGATGGAAACTGAGGAAAACACCGCCAGCCCCCGCGCGCCTCGGTTATGTGACCGTAGAGAATAAATCACCGCGCCACGCAGTTTTTCGACAAGCCTTGTACCTACCTAACTTATCTCATCTATAAGGAAATGAATGATATTTCGTACCCAATCAAACACCGAATGTGGTATCGTTGTACAAACAAGCGGTACCCTAATATATGCGCAGTAAGTTTGGGTGTCCATTAGACGGGGCAGGGCTCGGGCCCCAGGCCCCGGGCCCCGACTGTAATCATGGCCGGCACGATGCTCGAGGCGCGACGGGGCCCCGTGTAATTAGTATGCGGCGCACACGATACTTTGTGACTTCAGTTATCTAACAGTCCCATGATCCTGTCGGGCCATACCAACACCATAGGGACGACTAGTGGATACCAACGTACTTATACAGTATACATACGAGTAAGTTTATATTTCATGTTATCTATGAACAAAGGCACTTTCTTTGAGACAAATATACGACGTCTGAAAATTTTTCAAAAAGAGTATAACTAACTAAAACCAGATGGACTTTTTCACTTACAGACATCGCAAATATACTAATTTTTCAAAAAGTGTTTAACTAAAACCTGATGGACTTTTGCACTTACAGACATCGCAAATATAGACTATAAGTAAAACCCCAAAAATGTCAATTGTATGTAATTCTTGATGAGGGTCATAAAGGCCAGGGTAAAAACAAGAGAGCACTTGAGTCTCTATGACTCAGGTGGTGACATCGACCAGTCAGCCTACCAACAGTAAAAGTTAGTATAAAAGGTAGGAAACGACATTCGTACCGCTGGCTTCTCCTTCCGCACCAGTATCTGTGTCAGGAACGTGCCCACATTACGTTTTATCAATTCCAAGATAGTCGTTTAAAGCGGACCATAAAACGCAATCAGTGAGCGATAGTGCGCTCGTAAACCGACCGGTGGCGCTGTGGAGCGAGCGCCGAGCGCGTGCAATACCGCGCCGCACCGCGCCGCTATCGTACTCGCCGGTACCACTATCGCGCCACTATCGCGCCACAATCGCTGGATTTCGGCACTAAATTGAATTATTGCTGGACACTGCGTAATTTATGGATCGTAAATCTGAAGGTCACCCTAAACGAACATACACTTCTATTACACAGATTTATTCTGATGTAGATACCTACCTATATGGATAACGATTGTCGACTTCCTTTTTGTAAAAAAATTGCGAAACCATACAGAGTTAAATGTAAGTAAAACCTAAAATTTTTCAAAGTAAGTAGTTCATCTTTAATACCTATAGGTTAACATACTTCCGAGCATTGATCGTGGTCGTTGATTTGGGCTCAATATTTTTCGCACTTGTGTATGAGGAACCAACATGGGTGCATCCGTTGTCTTCGTAGCGGAGCCTGAAGCTGGTCAACTAGTTAATAGTTCGACACACGACGACACATCTCCACACGAGGAGCCTACTTTCTCTAATTGACCAGGTTTTTCTGTTGATAAAATTACGAGAAGACCAGCGGATGCTATCTTTTCGTTTCAAATTAGTGTTGTACGAGAATACTCTTTAAGCTCTTTTATTTCTTCAAGTTTTCTTACTTAGACGGTAGTTAACCAACTCAGTAGTGACTCATCACAGTAGGTACAAATATCATATCGATTACATCTGTCGGTAGGTGTTCACAAAAACTGGGTAATTTCCACGTGACCACGTCCCACACACACTCATTATAATGATTATGTTCACATAACGACTGTAGTAGGTATAGGTAAATACAGATACTTAAGTACCTACGTGGTTACGTACCTACCCAAAACACATTAAATTGTCACAAAAGTAAAATCCATATTATATAATCTAAAAGGAAAATGCACGAACTTGTCTGTCTATCTGTCACACACAGATAGATAGATATTTTTCTCGGAAACCGTTTGACGTAGAGACTGTATTATTATGCCAAATTAATTTGGCATGGTGATGGATTTTTTAAATAGTTACAAAATATTGTATATCCATGTGGTTTTTGTTCACACACACACGCACACACACACACACATGACCGTTGGACCTCTTATAGAATGTAACACGAGCGTGACTGTTTGTCCGGCTGTCACGTCCGCGTCCCAGCGGACACTCACGCAGTTTGTCACTTTAGCCGTCACACACAGACCTTCACCTCACTTGTATTGTACACTATTATATTATATATAGGTACACATTATCGTATGATTTAGTACAGTAGTATCTACTAGTATCTAGCTCCATCTGTAAGTGTATTCAAAGTGATGCGCGTGTGGTACTCATATAATTATCTAGAGGTACGGTTAGTGCTAATTGTATCCGAGACTTGTGCAACAAACATAATTATCGTTATTCATCGATAGGTGGTGCCACAGTATTAATATACATACTGTGGTGGTGCCAAGCAGGCTGCACGACGCGCGACGCACGACGCGCGCTCGCGCTGGCACGGTGCCACACTCCACACTCGGTATATCCACTGGTGACGACATGGAGATCCCGCTATTGCATTATACCTACCACACTGCACTGTTCGCAAGTAATGTAGTGCATACCTTATGTTTCTCTGACAAGATTTGATGATTACCTATGATAGTATACAATTTAGTTGTCGGATTTTTGTTTAAGTAAGATGGCTAAAGAGAAATAGATCAGGCGAATGGCAACACAAAACATAGTTATCTATTAGTTCACATTTAAACACAGGTGTGTAGTGTGTATGTACATAATATATCGGAAGGTGACCGAATGCTGCGCGGCGCGGTGTTGGTGGCGAGCTGCGCACGCGCACCGTGTTGATATAAACCAAGCGTCGACTAGATTAGCTGCACTCTGTAGGTCACCTCGCCGCGCTTCACTACATTTGGTTTTATTACTTTATACAAAGGTGTTTGTAATGTTTGGCGAATATTTTTAAACTCAAACTCAACATTCATTTAGATAACAAAGTAAAACTTACGTCTCAACCCATAAACGTCCCACTGCTGGGCACGGGTCTCCTCCAAACAGAGGAATACACATATGAAGGTCATAAATTGTGAATAAGCCAGAAAGATGATGTCAGCTAAAATTTTCCTACGGCTAGTTCGCTGACGTGGAGCTTCTTGCTAGTGCAAAAAACTCTTTTGTTATCGTTGTCGTATGTGTGAGATATCAACATATTGTGACGCATGTAGCGGCCTTTCTATGAACCTTCGAGCTCTCACTAATTGGTTCATAAATAAGAAAAAGAAGTACGACGGCGTGATGAGCGCGCAGTTTGCTTGGAGATATGCTTTTTCCTAACAAAAGACCACAACCAAATACCTACCTACTACCACAGATTACTAAAGAGTTACTACCTACTACTTACACACATTAAACGTTTTCAGCATCACCAACAGCTGCGGTATAGCTGGACAAAAGGAACCCCTTTCTGTACAGTAACACTTACTTAGGTTTAAGTAGTTAAACTTGAGTTTCTTTTCATACAGTTTGTAAGTGGAACAAACGAGTGTTACAATGAGGACTATATAGCAGAGCGCGTGCGCGTCAGCATGTCTGTCCCCTGGTCATTGTCGACCACCTGACAAATGTCCGGTAATATGTACAAAAGTTCGCGTGTGCAAGCTGTACGTTATCGAGATACATTTGTTCTTCCCTGGATACTGCGCGCCCGGCCGCGCCACACCGCCGCCGCCGCCGCCATGATGGATGCGTGGAGGAAATTGAGCAGGCACCGGAAATGGCCGCCATCTCCGACATCATTCATATCTGTAACGCGCCGGCTGATCATACATTTTTATTCATCGCCAGTTTGCGCTGATCAGTTTCGATTTGTGCAATCGTTTCGTGTTCGGACGAGTCCCACGTGTTATCCTACATTGTCATGTGCTCAAACCTTAGGGGAAGTGAAACTTTTAATTTTAATAACGTTCTAAATCATAATAAAACCTTTGCAGCGCCATGGCGCCTAGCTGCCTAACTTTTAATAATGTCTGTCGATATAGTCGTCTTAATTCATCCTCTACATTATTATTACGTCTTTCAGTTATTGCCTTACAATGTTAGCACTATTTTTGGTGCAAATATTATACCACCAAAAACAACTGTCCCGGACGGCAAAGCGTGGGGGCGAAAGCGAGCAGAGGCCTGGCTACTCTACATGTATATATAACTACGCTCGTATGCTATCTAAAATAAACAATTTTGTAAAAGTGTTTAGTAATTATAATTTTACTTAGATAGCAGCATACTGGTGAGCAAAGGACCTTCATCTTAAAGAAGCCTACGGCCAAATGACTACACACAGAGGTGTAGTTGTGTTGTGTGTGAGTACAGGTTGCCGCAGCTCATTTAGGGATTAACAATTAACGAACGATTGCTTACCAGGGACAAGCCATCATGAGAACCGGGTGTAAAAATAATTGGGTTGGCAACACGCAAGTGATACCTCTGGTATTGCAAGCGTCCCGTAGGCTACGGTAACTGCTTAACATCAGGCACGCCGTTTGCTTGTTTGCCACTCAAGTAGTATAAAAATAAATTTATAGTCTGCACCCCTTTTTGAAAAATGTAAGAACGTAAGTATAGTAGGTAGGCAGTGCCAGATCTACATTTTAAAATCGCTATGGCGTATAGCGATTTAGATGTAGAACTTACCCAATGCGTCGCAGCGCGGCGTCGGTCGTCGGCGACGCTGCAGATAACACAGACGCTCCAGTCAGGTGACAATGAGCCTGAATGTGCCAACACATATTACCTATAAATCAAATTAATTATTATAAATTACTTACTTTTCCTTCATTACCTCGGTAATGTTGAATGAAATAAATTATCTGGTAAATAAGGAAGTTTTAATATCCAGCGATAAAATGTCGTTAGTCACGGTATTCATAGCGAGGTAGGTATTATTGTGTCGGAGTTTAGAAGAACATCACTCGTTATTGTGTAGTCTGTGCATCCGAAGCGTCAACGTTAAATTGTCGTTGATTTAAATAATAACCAAGCTCGGTTGCACAATGTTTACGTGCACATAAACACAGAGCGGAGCACCTCGCGACGCGACGTTCTGCGGCTCAGATTATATTAAATTATAATTTCATATGTAATGTATATTAATATGTAGCATATCAATATTGGCTTATTTTGTGTCTACCCGTGACGCGCGTTATAATAGACGCGAAATGTAAGATTAATAGGTACATTCGATGGCAACCCTAATGTCCGGAGTGTTTTTGTAGCGCGATGTATTATACGTCTTTTAACGCAGTTCTTTAATAAAACTAAGTTATTTACATAGTTCAATATTGAACTATGTAAATAATACCCCTGCCGGCACCTTTGCAATGGTATATACCATTGCAAAGGTGCCGGCAGGGGTATTCCAGAGCCACCGCGAAAACCGAGCAAAATCTGGCTGTCAGATTGAAAATCGGTATTCCGTAAGAGCAAAAACTGAGCCTTTTTGACGTTTAGTCAATAGCAATCTATTGACTAAACGTCAAAAAGGCTCAGTTTTTGCCGTCACTGAGCAATCACAACTGTCAGTTTCCGATCACTACTGTCAGTTTGCCATCGCTGTTTCTTAGAGAATCAGCCGGCCAGTTCTATCTTAAGTCGGAAAAGGTGGTACCTATTGAAATTCTCTACCAAAAAAGTCTCAGTATCAACTCTACCTTATCATAAGTTTCCACTTATGCTTATGACTGATGTCCTGGGTTCGAATCGCAGGTAGGGAAAAGTATAATTGAGCTTGTTAGACAATTCGGAGCCGGGTCCTGACTCCTTGCCCTTATTGCCTTTATTCTCCGACGATGTAGTAATGTCTGTGTAGATAGTTTAGTACTTAAATGTACCTACAGCATAAGTGGTAGGTAACACACGAAATATTCACTCGTATCTCAGTTATATAGAATGTTTGTTTGTCGCGGGCTTGTTGTTGTGATGGTACTGTTGGGGAGCGACGCAAGTGTGCGGGTGACAGCAAAAGTCCGAGTGTTGCCCGATGTGAGGGACGAGCGAGCGTCATCACTGCGCTCGGACAGAGGTGGTGCGTGCTGCTGACACCGACACTGTGACGTCACCTCCACCTACTCACTATTGTCATGGAACATACCTATAATATCTGAGGCGACCGACACCACAGTAAAGGAATGATGACATGTTTGCGTATATTTCTGAGGCGCTTCTTTTTCATAAATTAGTATTACATACTTAGTGGCGCTTCATTCGTACTGCTACCTAGTTGCAACAATATACATAATGTTGATTGTAGCGCAGTTACATATATTGCAGCGAGATGTTAGTGAGTCGGTGTTGCTAGGCGGTGACGGCGGTGACGGCGGTGACGGAGGTGACGGCGGTGGCTGCCACAGTCCACAGTGCCACTTACACCTACCTACATGTTGCTCTGTGCGCTTGTGTGGGTGAGGTCGATGCACCGTTGTGTTGTATAACCACGCCTCTACCACTACATACCTACATTTACTGAAATACTAAGTTGGAACTTTTGAGTTTGTTCTTTTAGGTTTGTTAACCTCTTGGAATCATTGTGCGTCTAGTACTGTCCTCTCTATCGAGTCACTACCTATGCCTGCTTAGATGCCTGCCTTGCGTATAGAGAACGCCCACATTTAACAACTGGTATTATAAATTAATTGAGTAGGTACTGTACGGTGATAAACACACAGGTAATATTAACATAATGAACAATTCAATCGTTGTAGTGAAGCAGCGCAACAATGGTCGGTGTGCTTGGCTCACGTCGTCGCTCGTCGCTCGTCGCTCGTCAGCTGTTGCTACGCGCCGCGCCGCGCCTTTGTGTTGAGAGTTCGGTTTATTTGATACTGGCAGCGCCATCTATTGACAATAAAGCGAAACGATGTTTTAGTTTTACTTATTTTTAAATCGGAAGAGAGGGTTGGCCAGTTGACATATGGAGAAAGTTTGTATGTAGTTTTATCCCACCTTAGCAGGCTACTTTATTACTTACTAGCTGTTGCCCGCGGCTCCGCCCGCGTGGATGTCGGTTATCGTTGTAAAAAGTATGTGTTATTCCAGACCATAATCTATATCTGTGCCAAATTTCATCCAGATCCGTTCAGTAGTTTTTACGTGAAAGAGTAACAAACATCCATCCATCCATACTAACAACCTTTCGCATTTATAATATTAGTAGGATAGGATATTTCATACCTACTTGATAGAGACAGTATAAAGTATTAATTGTACATACTGATAGTTAAAATTTTGTTCAAAATTATGTATAAAATTATGTATGGTGTACAATAAAGAATATTATTATTATTTAATAAATATAACCTCGGAGCTATACAATACCACAGCGTGTAATAGCATATAGAAAGTGACTCGTAATATTCGAGAAACACTGTGGCTATTACTCAGACTAATAGAATAAGATAGACGGAGCGTGTAGAACTCGCGCGTGAAGCCGCCAAAAGCAATACTAAATAGCAATGTCATACGTTTTCGCGCGCAGTCGATTTGAGCCGCTAGTGAGTACGCACGTCTAAACACGTTCTGACAAAATATTATTATAATGCCGTATTGTGTAGTAAAACGTTGTAAAAATACTTCAGCAAATCTCAAAAAGAGTTCTGGGGTATCGTTCCATAGGTAAATAATTTTAACATTATAGATTTCTTATTGTTTTCGTAAATATTTTAGTTACACAAACTAGGAACACAAAACCTCTACCATGTTCTACAGTGTTGCCATTCTTAGCATATCTTTATCCCTAAAATATTTTGCAACGTGTTAGTGGGAATATAAAACAATATTAATCAGTCTATCGATATACTATTTAAAATAAATCTGAATGATAGTTGAGGATCCACGAGAAAAAAAAAAGAAATTGTTGTTTGCATTTAGCGAGTAATTCCGTATTTTTGTAGTGATTTTAAGAGGTACCTAGGTAGGTACTTAGATAATGTTTTTCTATGTTATTCAGATGATGATCAATTAATATTAATATAATAATAATAATTGATCATTTAAATTCATAAAATAAGTAGATATGTTAGATTTATGATTTATTTAAAAAAAAGTATTTACATCCTAACCACGGCTGTGAGCGGCGGCGGCGAGCGGTATGAACAAAATTTGTTCTTACCGCTTGCCGCTAAATATTTAATTTTTTTTTATACTACTTGGATAGTAAACAAGCATACACCATATATATACATTTTTTTAGATACAATTTTTGCCAGTTTAGTTTTACGAGTAATATGTTTTGTATTTTATGTTTGTTTTTTTAATATAGTATTGTATTTTGTCTTGATATGTTTGTTAACAGAAACCTTTTTTTAATGTAACATAATGCTAAGATGTATGATGTTATATTTAAAAAGATTTATTTTATTCGTCAGAAATTAAAGCATGTAGTTAGTGTTTATTGTTACCTATTTATTTTGAAATATTAATGTAAAATAATTATAAATAATAACATTATTTAAACAAACAATTTGAAGTATAATTTTTAATATTGATATTGCATATTATTATCACGAGTTAACAGTTTTGTTTCAACTTTTGTTGGGAGTATTTCATTTGCTGGCAACATCGTTTTCCACGTCACACGACATTGACAGCGCTTTGTGGCTTCACTGATTTGTTCTACACGCTCCGTCTATCTTATTCTATTAGTCTGAGGGCTATTACTAAAACACAGGTAACATAGATAGTAGATGTAATTCTGTTTGTGTATTGTAAGTCAGTCATTTAAAAGCTGTATTAAATCGCTTTAACAGCTGATGACCTTGGGAAGTTGTCAGACCAGCCCCGCCCACTTTACGTGATGTCCGATAATGTGGCGCCACACACGGAAAACCCGAGAACTATATTTTACTACCTACTGTTGTTAAGATTGTTTTCAGCAATTTAGCCGTGACATTGAAGCACCACGTAACGCTGTTGGTTTACCGCCTCTGATCTCTCAACAGCCCGTTCAAACTGGAAGACCACAGGCAACTAACTACACACAGTGGTGTAGACGTGTAGTTGTGTTGCACAGTGCGCGAGTAGTGAGTGCAGCCTCTCTGTATGTTTTATATACTTATCTTGTCAACTACAATTACATAAAAAACTAATTTTGATTTTTTTTACGAGTTCCTATTTTAAAATGAATAAAAGCATAAACATCATATTGTTACAGTTTTTAGTCATACAATAAAGCAATCTTGTACGTACAAACTTACCCTTCACATTGCGACCTGCACCTTGTTACAGGGCGCCGCGCCGCTGCCGATAGTTACTAGGCAGGGGTTGTTGGAGACAAAGTGTAAAACTGTAATGCACCGTGACACAATGGGTGCAGGGGGTCGGGTAGCAACAGAGCGGCAGGTGAGGGGCAGGGCTGCAGGGGTCGGGGGTGCCTCGTGTGGCCCGACGGACGGACGGCTGCCGCACACACACACACACACACACACACACACACACACACACACATACAACACTTTATAATTAACACAAGTACAGTAACGTATAACGAGCCACTTTACTTTTGTATTGGGTTTTATGATAGTCCGATAGTCAATAGGGTCAAAAATTAATTAATAACCGAGTCGATACCTTCATCTTTATTTTATTACAATTAATAGTTTACTTTAACATTCCATACAATAGTACTTTTGAGTGGGTGTTATTTAGTCCAAATATGTCACCAGTGAACTAGCTCTACAGTAGATATTACCTAACAGACGTTACTCTGCCCAGCTGTCCACTAGCACCAGTAGCAGCCCTTCCCTCGTATCACTCTTATGTGACATATCTCACGTGTGTGTGACACGAACGTTTACAACTACATATCTGAGCTATGAGTTAGTTATGAGTACAATATTGTACACTTATTACATTATATAAGTAGGTACTTGTTCAACTTCAACGCCAAGTAGCGAAATTGTGCTCAAATAATGATTCCCTACAAATCCGTTACAACTTACTCCCTTTGTTGTTGTATGGCAACACAATATACAACCGTATTATGTTTATCATAAGGTTGAAAGTCAGGTGTCGTTGGTCTGAACTAAGTCAATTTGCCACCTATTTCCTTTAGGACTGTATCGCTACATAGTTAGAGTACTTAATCGCTTGTCGGCACGGTCGATGATAATTGGTGAAAGTTTCTCTTTGTTCGATATCGAACACGTTACATTTATACATTTGTTATATGTATACACTCGTACATGTTTCACTGTATTTTATTTAAGTAATTTGATTTTTCGGTAAAAGCTTTTTACTTGGTTGTTTGCAGAGTACACAGTGCATATGTGCGAGTGTGCCAATGTTAGCGACTGGGCGAGTGCCTCAGACGCGAGCGACCACATCACGTATACACGCATTGTAGAGAGGCAGGGCACCATACTTGCGAGCTAACCCGACTGGAGGAGGACCTCCACCTTACAGAATACTACAGCCAAATAACTACACACAGAAATGTAGTTGTGTTCCTGTGTGTGAGCACAGGTCTTTAAAGCTTATTTAGGGATGCGTTTTGAAAGAAACTTTTTTCTATCCCAGGGATACTCTATCTTAAATGTAAAATATCTTAGTGTAAAAAAAGGGTTGGCAACACACAAGTGATACCTCTGGTATTGCAAGCGTCCATAAGCTATGGTGACTGTTATACTGTACAGGTAATGCACTGTAATATATCTCCAACTGTGAGCCGGTAGACGTCCACAGCTGGACATAGATCCTCCGAAGATTGCCGCAGCATTCGGTCCTGAACTAACCTTATCTACTGACTGCACGCAACCACCACCATGTCATCGGGCTACTTTATTGGAAGTTTTGTTGTTGTTTTTATTTTATTTTGTAATTCTACCTGGGTGGCAAACAAGCATACGGCCCGCCTGATGTAAGTTAGGTACTGTAGCCTATGGACGCTTGCAATACCGGAAGTATTACAAGTGTCCATAGGGTTTGTTGCCAACCCATTTTAGTACACCAGGGATTTAAGATGGGAGTTTCCCTGGGTTAGGAATACCTACGTTTCTTTCAAAACGCATCCCTAAATGAGCGCTGGAGACCTATACTCACACACAGGAACACAACTACAGCGCTGTGTGTAGTTATTTGGCTGTGGTATTCTGTAAGGTTGAGGTCTTTCATCAGTCGGGCTTGCTCGCTAGTATGGTGCCCTACCTTTCTTAAAATTGGTATCTGTCGTTTATTTATTATACTCTACATGAACTTCAGGCAGCGGTCTACATAGAGTGACGTTTAACTAAAGTAAGGAGGCACTTACCCTGCTGTGGGACAAAACGGGGTCCACTCCATTTCGTAGAGTAACAGTTAAGAAGCAGTGCTGTATCATGTCGCGTAGTGAGTGGTGACGGTAGGTAGTGTATGTAGGTAGGTACTAGTGAGTTAGTGACAAACGGCGGCTAATTGTTATTGTTATGTGTTCCGGCTTGAATCGTGCGCGACCACTTATTTAATGTCTCCATTCCGTTTAAACCGTAATTATAATAATTTCTCTGTTTAAACATGAGCGAGATGGTGCCGACTAAATGTGGATATCCAATTTGTATAAACTACCTCTAAGTATATAGTAGAAGCGTCATTATGTGGCGGTAACAGAGAATCTGCGCCCGTCGGTGGTGAGCCGCGCCACCGCCGCGCCGCACGCTATTATATACATTATTACTTAACGTATAGGTAATAAAGTTGTATGTTGTTACCTGATTGCGGTTATTTTTCGGTCATTGTCGTAAAGTTTAATGCGACGTTTCTGTTGCTCTCGTAACAAGCTCCGTTTGTCATAACACTGTAGGTACTGATGCACTCACAACATGTTACACCACTAACCTTTATAGTACGTGCATCTTCTTATAAGGAGGCACTATTTATGTGATATATTATTATTTGGGTATAACGGATAGGTAAAATAAATAAATAAATGTTTTTTTATGATTATTCATTTAGTGCAGAACAGATTCCATTATTATTGTCTTTGCAAAAGTTTAAGGACACGATACAAATGAATGATTTGAACAAGTACTTATTAATAGAGGTATTTAACTAAGCGCCAGTTTTTATTATGTACTCGTGGTGTGTTTGTCACCTCACGGGCGGATCATTTTACATGAACATTAGACATTAACAACATTAAAGTTTATTTCTCTCGTGTAAGTCTCGTTAGCCATACCTACGCAGTACCTAAATGTTGATAAGTAGAAGTTATAAACTTGTCGTAGCTCTGTAACAACGTAGCACCTGCGTAGCACACAAGTGACACTGTACTGTACCGTAGACACGGGCTTGTAGCTACAAGCCCGTGTCTACGGTACAGTACAGTGCACACACACTCTGTGCTGCGTACTGTCGCGGTGAACATCCAAGTCCGTCTCTAAGCTATATAACTAACTAGCTGTTGCCCGCGGCTTCGCCCGCGTGGTTGTCGGTTATCGCTGTAGCCTATGTGTTATTCCAGACCATAATCTATCTCTGTGCCAAATTTCATCCAGATCCGTTCTGTAGTTTTTACGTGACAGAGTAACAAACATCCATCTATCCATCCATCCATCCATTCTCACAAACTTTCACATTTATAATATTAGTAAGGATATAAATGAATCGAGTTTCTTGATGTTAATTGCTTCGTCTCACTGCGACTTGATAAACAGGCGACGCACGGAGGGAGGCTGTACGGGGGTACACCCCGTAGGGCGCGGAATTAACGATAAGTAATTTACAGTTAGTCAGAAATTAGTATTATTGGTAGTTGTCTGATGAAGCCAAATGCAATCAGAAGCAGTCCGTCCCATTTAAATATTTTGTTAAGTTATGCAAGTAAGTACCCTGTTAGACGGTCTTGACAATGTTATTGTAACAAATCCTCATGTTACGAGTATCACTCATATACCAGCCAAATAAAACAGCACAGGAGCAGGCAGCGCCGGGCGGCGGCGTGCGGCGTACTCACTGGAATCAATTAGAGATGACAACTCTCCCTGTATATTGTAATAATGTTCAATATTGTCCTTTGAGTCGGTCTCCCGGCGGCGCGGGGGCGCGGGGCCGCGGGGCCGCGGGGTGCGGGGGGAGGAGACGCTCATGCCATTAAAAATTCACTTTCCTCCGAAAAAACTTCACCGAACATAGCTCTGCTACTTCTTATTTCCTGCCTTTGTTTAGCCATAAAAACCAATTATCAACCTTGTCACTGTTACATAGAGTTTAAAATAGAAAGACACAAATATACAGCCTTACAACGTTGTTGTGTTCAGGGCTCGATACCATGGTGAACAATTTTGTGTTTAATGTTGTACGTGATAAAGTCGACGTTTGAACGATTATATTTGTTAACATAAAGTCAATTGTAGCCAGTGCGGAAATGATAACATTATACTTATTTAAGTATAATTTAGCCGAGTTCGGTGAAACTCCCAAATGTTCATAAATCAGGGTGAACCAAATTAGAGCTACTTTTTGTGAGCGCCTCAGCGGCCGCTCCCACTGAATGAATGAACTTACATAATAACTTAATTGCATATAAGTACACATTGTCAAATGAAATTAATGCTACATTATTGACGATAAAATCATCAACTTTAAGTATAACTACATATTGCATTAACTACAGATTGAATTATCAAAAAAACAATATAAGCGTATAGTTTAACCAAAGCTCTTATATATACTATGTTGTACTAGCTAACAACTTGCAATTTTATTTTGTATGGTATATTGATTCCCGTACCATTTCTTACCATAAATATTGTCACTCATACCAAATTCTAAATGTTATACTCTGGCCTAGTCAACGTATTGGCCGAACCAAAGGGGAAAAATATGCTGGCATTTGTTTTTATGACGTTCATAAGTATGCATGCATTTGATCTAAATGAATAAATGAGTTTACTGTAACACTAAACATAAATGAATTATTCATAATTAAATTGTAAACAAAATAATTGTAACTTGAGACACTTCACTGATTAGTTAATGATTGAGTTTTAGTGTTGTGAAGGCTAGCCTCTCCTCATGTTCAAGTGATCTGGAACGTGATTGGTATTACTCGCAGTCTTCGATAGCTACTTATAAAGGATAGGGTCGAGGTTCACGCTGAGTGACGCTGCGCCGGGGCCCGCACAGGTAACAGGCGGTAACCCCTCATGTTAGCACCGTACCTACACGTTAGCCGCGCTGCCTGCGCGCCACCTACCGTCTAATACCTTAAGGTCCACACCTGTTAAGGTACAGGAATAATATGTAAGAACCGCAGCCTTACTCGCCTCGTCGGAGCTACGAATAATCAGGTATTAATCATCAGGATACTGGGTAGAATTGGGTGCGTGCCTGCTGTATCGTGATGAAAGCCATTTCGATAGATATGTCTCAGTATCGAAGTGATACAATTACAAATATTCTACATTTCAATTGATACCACCAGGTAAGGTAGATTGGGAGCTATCTGAATCAGTCGAATCACCATCGGCTCTACTAGACGTTAGTGACGTCACGTCGTCGCGGTGCCTTCCACTCCGCCTGATGGTTTCTTCACCACCAACCAGCAGCTCTTGCGGTAATATTCTGTATGATTATCATTACATTATATTTATAGTCGAAGAGGTGTGGGCGACGCACGCGGGGCGAGGTGCGGGTGTACTGAGAGTGTAGTCAGTGTTGTCGTGCTTGATTTATTGATATAGGGTACATACCTACACGACCTTGTCACGTCCTACAATTAGTAACCATTTGTGTGTCTACTTCTTTACATGTGCACAATGTTTATAGCTTTCGTCTAACTCTGTTTACTCGTCAGGTGCGTTAGGCTAGTAGGAGGCGACCCCAACTTGCTGGGCGAGGGGATCTGTTCAATACACTTTGATATGTTGAATACACTTGTTATTATAGATTCAATGTCATATAAGGCGTTATTTTTTAATGTTCCCTCGGCGATATTGGGCAAGAGATTCATCTGGTATTGCAAGCGTCCATAGACTACGTCAATTTTTTTTCTGTAATATATACAATTTCCGTACTTAGGAAAGAACCCTTTGTCGTCGGGGACTTTACAAAAATACAATTAACGGATACAAATTACTTACCATCTGAGGGTCGTCTGCTTGTACACTTCTCGACCCGGGAATCGACCAAGGACACGAAACATCAGACTAACGAGGCATCTTTGAGATTTATGTTTTACTCTTTGTGAAAAATATTATAAAATACAAATATACACTATATATAAATGTAGTTATATGATTGTAACCCTTGAATAAACAAGCCAATAATAATAATATACAATGTGAACACAATATAGAATGAGCTATAATGGTATACCTGTCTAGTACTGTTGATGGCATACATTCTCTATCAAATGTATGCCATCAACAGTACTAGACAGGTATACCATTATAGCTCATTCATGTTTGCCTAGTCAGCCTTGCTCCTGTAATCATCTAGATAGAACCTCTAGTATTAAGTATCTTGGTGTCATAATCAATAGCACCCTTAGTTTTAGCCATCACTTGGATCTTCTTTCTTCAAGAACCCGTAAACTAATCTTCATCTTTAAAAATTTACGCCACATTGCTGATGCAAATGTGATAAGAATGGTTTATATGGCACTGTGTCAATCAATTTTAACCTACTGTATCACAGTATGGGGCGGTACATGCAAAACAAGAATAATAAAAGTAGAAAGAGCTCAACGAGCAGTTCTAAAAGTAGGTCAGTCGCTGCCGTTTTTCTTTCCCACTAAAGACCTCTACTCCCTCTGTGATGTCTTAACAGTGCGCCAACTGTACATACTGAATGTTACTTTAAAACAACACTCGTTGCTCAAGTATGATCCATTGCAGAAGGCTAACAAGCGACTGAAACACAGAGTATGTCCCATAAATACTTGCAACACAACCTTCTCCGGTAAGTTTTTTGGCTTTCTTGGAGGATACTTATATAATAAGATCAATAAAAAAATTACCATCTTTTCTCTTATAAAATATAATTGTAAAAGGGTTATTACAATTTGGCTCAAATCCCTAAGCTATGAGGAAACTGAAAATTTAATACATGTCCCATCTTAAAGCACCCCCCCACCAACCAAACACACACACCCACACACACACACAACAAACACACACACACATACACACACATCAAACACATACACACAATACTTACATACACTACACACACACAGTCAAACTCACATTTAATTAATTTGACTTATTAGTTATTATAGACTTATTATTACAGTACTTACCTAATATTCACCTGTCCAGAGTTGGGAGAGGCTGGCGATCTGTCATACAGCTCTCCTAGTACAGACACCAGTCTCTCACTTAGATAAACTTGTTACGAAAATTATTGTGCACCTAGATTAAGTCTAATATGTAAAATATTGTATGTGAGAGAACAAATAAATAAATTATTATTATTAATATGTTATGTACACGGACATGAACGGAGTGAACACAGATCAGTGCAAGTGCTCTCATTTATCACGAATCTATTCATCGTCGCTTCGACGAGCGATATATACATATGTTATAGTGTTTGTAGTGTACCTACACACTCAACTAGTACCTAGGTGTAACATCAACTATGTGTGTGTGTGTGTGTGTGTGAGTGTTGGTACAGTAGGTACTGTACTTATATATAACGATTCGCCGCCGCCGCCGATATAAATGAATAACAACGCGCCGCGCGCCGCTACATAATATGTAAGCTACGTGTACGAACGTCAGCTATGTGCTACGGACGTGATTTACTTGCTATGAACGTCAGCTAGATGCTACGGGCGTTAGCTACGTGCTACGAACGTAGGCTACGTGGTATGGTGCACCTGCTTAGAAGCACGACGCTCCGCTCGCTTGCACTTCTTTAATACTTACTCCGTTACTACTCGTTCCTAAATTTAAACTGAGATGAAAGTGCAGTTAACATAAACGCAAAACAATAATTTATTAATATAAGTAAGACAAACTTATTTAATTTAAACCACGCATTGTCAGATAGATCTGACTGTCTAATATTGTATGCTAACTAGAAACTGCACCTCCGGGAATACCAAGCTAATTATAAGGTAATATGATGAGTAAGCAGTAGGATCGTCATAATAATAGACTACAATGAGGGTCAATGTTACCACTACTGTGTAGTCGGTGCACAGGAACGTTGCATTAACCTGTCATCAGTGATTGCGAGCGTAGGGCCGAGGGCCCGCGCGCCGCGCGCCTTGCGGCAAGCGAGCGTAACTCCGTTCCTAAATATTCATAAGTGAATGCAAACGTCGGCGTCGGGCCGTTTTTTTACTCGATTGAAACTTGGTGTTATCTGTCGTCAGGGGGCGCGTCACCGCAACACTCGTGCACTCCCAGCCTACGAACGTCTCCACAAATTGAGAAGTAGAGTTATTCAGTTATGAATTTTATATTCGTTAGTACTAAAGAGTGTAAACTCATCGACTTTGTATTGATATGCACCAAGTTTTATGGGTTTTGAATTTGTGACCTTTTTGACTTGCTGCTCGTTCTGTTGGATGTGTTTAACACTTTCGCGGACAATAACGTAGGCACAATAGATGTTTTATTGTCATGATGTTTAGAGACGTTCACTGTCCTTCAAAGTGTTAACGAGCTTGAATAGCGACGATGCGCGGAGTCGCCTCTGCAGTCTGCACTGTGTTTAAAATGCCTCAAGCAATTTCCTTTAGCTGATTACAGCAACGATCAATAGTAGAGTACATTTAAAATGCACGAGTAAAACACCCACTCTATTTTAAGTACTCAAAAAAAAAGTTTACGCAAAAAATAAATTCACCATCTGCGGTGAAGGAAAACATCGTGACAAAACCCACATGACTTAGAAGTAATTCTAAAGTATATGTTTGATTCATCAACCCGCATTAGACTAGCGTGTGTAAATTAAGGCCTACGCCCTCTCTCTCTTTATAGAGCAGAGGAGACCCATGCCCAGCCGTGGGACATATGTATATGGGTTGCTATTATTGTTATTTACGTTAAATAAACTTAAAACAAATTCTGAACACGGAACAGTCTACATTAATAAAAATGAAATCCCCAAATGTACGTGCCTAAATTCCGATCGACTGCACCAAATTATAATATACTAGCCGCTCGCGTGGATGTCGGTTATCGCTGTAAAAAGTAGCCTATGTGTTATTCCAGACCATAATCTATCTCTGTGCCACTTCATCCAGATCCGTTCAGTAGTTTTTACGTGAAAGAGTAACAAACATCCATTCATCCATACTCACAAACTTTCACATTTATAATATTACTAGTGGACCTGGCAGACGTCGTCCTGCCGGAAAAAGCTGAAATACCGACAGCAGCGCCACCTACCTGGTCCAATTGTGAATCTAAACCATCCAGGGCCCTACCCGAACACACACACAAAATTTCATCAAAATCGGTCCACCCGTCTAGGAGGAGTTCAGTCACATACACACGCACACAAGAAATATATATATTAAGATATAGTAAGGATATTATAATTCTTTTTTTGTATGTTTATTATTATCAGGACAATGTTTGTATAGATGAAAAATTTAGAAAATATTTAAGAAAAAAATATGGCGATACGAAGTTCGCCGGGTGAGCTAGTTTTATATAATTAAAGACTTTTGCATATTCAAAAGTTTTAATTGTCTGAACAGCGCCTCTGGATTTTGTGTTATCTTTTTTTCTGATATTTAATTTTTTCTCGCTAATAAAATCAATATATTCTGACTAGTCGCTTCGCCGCCGCCGCACTTTGTGTCGGGCACAAAGATATGTATGTATTATATGTCCGCTACTCCAACAACGTATGACAAGTGTGCACTACTTACACTCGTCACAATATACGAATCTATTCATCGTCGCTTCGACGAGCGATATATACATATGTTATATTGTTTGTAGTGTACCTACACACTCAACTAGTACCTAGGTGTAACATCAACTATGTGTGTGTGTGTGTGTGTGTGAGTGTTGGTACAGTAGGTACTGTACTTATATATAACGATTCGCCGCCGCCGCCGATATAAATGAATAACAACGCGCCGCGCGCCGCTACATAATATGTAAGCTACGTGTACGAACGTCAGCTATGTGCTACGGACGTGATTTACTTGCTATGAACGTCAGCTAGATGCTACGGGCGTTAGCTACGTGCTACGAACGTAGGCTACGTGGTATGGTGCACCTGCTTAGAAGCACGACGCTCCGCTCGCTTGCACTTCTTTAATACTTACTCCGTTACTACTCGTTCCTAAATTTAAACTGAGATGAAAGTGCAGTTAACATAAACGCAAAACAATAATTTATTAATATAAGTAAGACAAACTTATTTAATTTAAACCACGCATTGTCAGATAGATCTGACTGTCTAATATTGTATGCTAACTAGAAACTGCACCTCCGGGAATACCAAGCTAATTATAAGGTAATATGATGAGTAAGCAGTAGGATCGTCATAATAATAGACTACAATGAGGGTCAATGTTACCACTACTGTGTAGTCGGTGCACAGGAACGTTGCATTAACCTGTCATCAGTGATTGCGAGCGTAGGGCCGAGGGCCCGCGCGCCGCGCGCCTTGCGGCAAGCGAGCGTAACTCCGTTCCTAAATATTCATAAGTGAATGCAAACGTCGGCGTCGGGCCGTTTTTTTACTCGATTGAAACTTGGTGTTATCTGTCGTCAGGGGGCGCGTCACCGCAACACTCGTGCACTCCCAGCCTACGAACGTCTCCACAAATTGAGAAGTAGAGTTATTCAGTTATGAATTTTATATTCGTTAGTACTAAAGAGTGTAAACTCATCGACTTTGTATTGATATGCACCAAGTTTTATGGGTTTTGAATTTGTGACCTTTTTGACTTGCTGCTCGTTCTGTTGGATGTGTTTAACACTTTCGCGGACAATAACGTAGGCACAATAGATGTTTTATTGTCATGATGTTTAGAGACGTTCACTGTCCTTCAAAGTGTTAACGAGCTTGAATAGCGACGATGCGCGGAGTCGCCTCTGCAGTCTGCACTGTGTTTAAAATGCCTCAAGCAATTTCCTTTAGCTGATTACAGCAACGATCAATAGTAGAGTACATTTAAAATGCACGAGTAAAACACCCACTCTATTTTAAGTACTCAAAAAAAAAGTTTACGCAAAAAATAAATTCACCATCTGCGGTGAAGGAAAACATCGTGACAAAACCCACATGACTTAGAAGTAATTCTAAAGTATATGTTTGATTCATCAACCCGCATTAGACTAGCGTGTGTAAATTAAGGCCTACGCCCTCTCTCTCTTTATAGAGCAGAGGAGACCCATGCCCAGCCGTGGGACATATGTATATGGGTTGCTATTATTGTTATTTACGTTAAATAAACTTAAAACAAATTCTGAACACGGAACAGTCTACATTAATAAAAATGAAATCCCCAAATGTACGTGCCTAAATTCCGATCGACTGCACCAAATTATAATATACTAGCCGCTCGCGTGGATGTCGGTTATCGCTGTAAAAAGTAGCCTATGTGTTATTCCAGACCATAATCTATCTCTGTGCCACTTCATCCAGATCCGTTCAGTAGTTTTTACGTGAAAGAGTAACAAACATCCATTCATCCATACTCACAAACTTTCACATTTATAATATTACTAGTGGACCTGGCAGACGTCGTCCTGCCGGAAAAAGCTGAAATACCGACAGCAGCGCCACCTACCTGGTCCAATTGTGAATCTAAACCATCCAGGGCCCTACCCGAACACACACACAAAATTTCATCAAAATCGGTCCACCCGTCTAGGAGGAGTTCAGTCACATACACACGCACACAAGAAATATATATATTAAGATATAGTAAGGATATTATAATTCTTTTTTTGTATGTTTATTATTATCAGGACAATGTTTGTATAGATGAAAAATTTAGAAAATATTTAAGAAAAAAATATGGCGATACGAAGTTCGCCGGGTGAGCTAGTTTTATATAATTAAAGACTTTTGCATATTCAAAAGTTTTAATTGTCTGAACAGCGCCTCTGGATTTTGTGTTATCTTTTTTTCTGATATTTAATTTTTTCTCGCTAATAAAATCAATATATTCTGACTAGTCGCTTCGCCGCCGCCGCACTTTGTGTCGGGCACAAAGATATGTATGTATTATATGTCCGCTACTCCAACAACGTATGACAAGTGTGCACTACTTACACTCGTCACAATATACCCGATACTACTGCTGACTCGCCTTCTGTCTTGTGTCGTAGTGAGCGCGAGTGTGCTGCGCCACAAACTGCTTCATACACTATGTGCTACGAACGTAAGCTACGTGCTATGAACGTGTGATACGTGCTATTGACGTAAGCTACGTGCTATGAACGTGAGCTACGTGCTATTGACGTGAGCTACGTGCTATGAACGTGAGCTACGTGCTACGTAACAATTGGCAGATAGATACAATGATATAGTCTATAATCTTTTGAGGTGGCTAAACTCATACATTAGGAATCGTAGTCAAGCCGTGGCTCTTAAGGGTTATACATCGAGATTCCTAAAAATACCTTCAGGAATTCCCCAGGGATCACATTTAGGATCTTTTCTTTTTATTTTATATATCAATGACATTGATGCTATCTTTGCTAGTTCATGTCATTTGCTTTACGCAGATGATACTAAAATTTTTAAAGTTGTAGCTTCGGAGTCAGACTGTATTGAACTACAGAATGATTTAACCAAATTTGAAATTTATTGTCATTATAATCAACTTTACCTAAATTCAGACAAGTGTCATGTTATTACTTTTTCTCGCAAAAATAATCCAATAATTCACAATTATACTTTTTCTAATAACCCAATAAATCGTGTTAATATAATCAGAGATCTAGGTATCCTACTCGATCAGAAGCTTCACTTCAATTTTCATATAGACAGTATCATATCTCGAGCATATAAACAACTTGGTATGGTTCTCCGATTATCTAAACCCTTTAAAAGTTCCCTCACATACAAGGTCTTATATTACGCCTACGTTCGCAGCATTCTGGAGTTCGGAAGTATTGTATGGAATCCTCAGTATACGGTGCACATTGAACGTTTAGAGAAAATACAAAACAAATTCCTGATATCTCTTGAGTATCGTACTGGAAATACTTTTATAAATTACCAGACTGCTGCGTCGAGGCATGGTATCGACTCATTGGTGATCAGGCGCTCTTACCTCGATATAATGTTTCTGTTTAAGATTATTAATAACAGAATTGACTCATCATCATTATTAGAGAAAATCACGTTTAGAGTACCGCGGCCCTCCTCACGTCTTATGAATACCTTTTCTACCACAGTGTGCAGCACAAACTATGCTAAGCATACCTTTATAAGACGCTCGTGTAATTTATATGACAATAAACTAAATAGTGTCCACGTTTTTTCGAACTCATATACACAATTTAGATCGAAAATAAGTGAATTACTGCTCCAGAATAGTTCAAAGATACGTATATAAACTGTATAAGTAATGAATTTCATAAACTTGTATGTTTTGTCTAGTGTTCTCGATAAAAACTACATATATTAGTTGTTAAAATAATGGAACTTTAGGTCTTTTAGAAAATAAGCTTTGTATTATTACTTTGTAGAAGACTGTTTGATTCCTAAATAAATTAAATAAATAAATAAATAGATATACTGTGGATACAGGGAAGTGTGTGGCTTGGATGCCAGGGTTGTGTGCCCGAACCACCTGCAAGGTAACCAACCGGACACTGGACAGGTTACTATCACAAAAACTATCACGTATACATAAAATACAGTAGTTACAACATATTGTAAAGGTTATATTATTACAATTATACTACCAAGGAGGCAAACAAGCATACGGCCTGCCTGATGGTAAGCAGTTACCGTAGCCTATGGACGCTTGCAACACCAGGGGTATCACTCGCGCGTTGCCGACCCTTTAGAAACCTTATAACTCCTTTCTTGAATAACCCCATTCTATAGTCTCTCGGGAAAACCTCGGCAGGGAGCTCATTCCACAACCTAATTGTACGTGGGAGGAGATGACTCTGAAACCGTACAGTGCGGCACGATAGTAGATTATACTTACATTTTGGAGAATTGCAAATATACGTAATGGTGCGAGGCAGGTCGGGAGGTAGCCTCACGCCTCGGACTAAATAGGATGTAGTAACATAAATTGTAATAAACAGTATTGTTCATATTTCGGACAATAATGTCATCTCTAATACTTACCTGAAGGCATAGTCGAGGCTAACTCGCAACATAAACAAGCGGCTACCTCTGCCGCCAGTATACAGCGCATAGACAGAAATATATATTAAGATAATCGTAGTATTGAAATATGTGGTATAGTAGAATGTAACAAGGATTCGTTGATACGAATGTTCAGAGCAGGATTTGAGATATGTTGTGTGTTTGTCACTCGTGTGAACATCCTAGAGTCTGGTCGTAGCGTACAGTCTACACACATGGCGATATTGTTGTCAATGTCAGCTTCAGTTCCTCACTCCTCGAGCCATCATTACCTGCAACAGTTTTGTTGTGCCGCAGACCGACACGCATTACATACAGAACTTGTATGTGTGTCCAACACATACATCATTTAAACATACTATTGGGAAGGCTTCTATTTGATTTACCGGGTCGCGTCCCCCCCGCCCCCTTCAACACCCGAAGGGCATTATTATCGTTTACCCGGACGTAAATAAAATTGTACCCTATGCTCAAGTAAACAAGGTTAACATTTATACCGAGGGCAGACTAAGCGAGCTCAAGTATGGTAAGCGAGTAGGTATTTCCTCAGAATAAGTGAGTTTGGTCCTCCCGAGGGACAAAAAGGTCCGCTCGACAATAGATTCTTTAAACAGGCCAAATGACGTCACGTTTCAATTTATCCCAACTCTGGGTTGGAAGGCAGGGGGAGGTGCGACTAGTGATGTACCATGCCCGGGAACACTGCCAAGGACTGGAAATATTGCCGGCAGCGTTGCCGGCAATGTTCCCAAACTGGAAATATTCTGGGAATTTTGGTTAATTTTTCGGTTTTTTTACGAAAGATATATTGCATTTACTTTAGTTTATTATAGCCTATATACTTATAATAAAAGCAGACAATAAAATATTATATTAACGAAAATTCCCAGTTCATTTCAATATTCCCAGCAATGTTTCCAGTTCGTTGCTGGCAATATTCCCAAGGTTGCTTGGGAATATTGCCGGCAACGTACTTTGGATAAGTATAAAGAGCCAATCATTACTATTTTAATAAAGATTTTTGAATTTTTTGGCTGTCTTTATTAATTGTCGTAATATCCTATATAAATTTTAGGAAAGTAAGGAATTAAAAAAACCGTTTTTACTAGATAGCTTCATTTTTCTTATTCAACAAAAAAATGTTTCAATTGTATTATAACGCAACCATAATTTTAAATAATATATTATATAAAATGTATTGATACCCCGGTATGCATCAAATTAACTTTTATGATCACAAACTATGTTAATAAACAAAAACGCGAATTGTAAAAAAATACTATATAAAACAATAATCTTTTAATTTAACTACGTTCGTAACTTGAATTATTGGCATAGAATAGAGGTTTAACAAAATAAAAACAGAATTCAATACGGCAAGTTGTAGAACTTTCAAAAATCCTAAAATCCCAAGTCTTAAGTATTTAAACAGGATGAACTTTCATACAAACTCAAATCCTTCTTTTCCTTTTGTATTTTTTTCTTTTATTCTTTAATATCTACTGTAAATTAATAATCATCTTCATCATTGATTGTAAATATAAAAGAATAGACTCCTCTTCGAATATTTCTGTGACTGACCTAAAGTCCACTGGTTCCATATCAAAATCTTTATCTGAATCACTTATTGAATCCATATCAAAGTCTTCATCTGAATCATTTATTGAATTAATTTCTTCGTTGTTGATATCTGTTAAACTCACGTCAGATTTCATGTCGCTGGAGCGATATATCGAAACAATTTCGTTCATAAACTTTCAATTATGAGCTATATAGCTATATTTTTTCCTTCTCTTTGTGTTGTAAATTTGTTTCTTTTTCGAGTGTGTATATGAGAGAATATAGAAAATGAAAAATCTTACTACCAATGCTGAAGTAGATGGTACTGTTAATTTTTTATTGTAACAGGACCTAAAGGTGTATTTGAGAAAAAGGTGGTCCACCATTCTTTTGAGTCGAAAGAATTTGCAGCCTGCCAAATTATATTTTTACATAACGTCCATTTCGGAACTTAGAGTCAGAGAGTTCTTTTATCACATTGGCAGCAGCATCATCATTGCTGAGTGCTGACTAGGCTCAAAATAGCATTACATCTTTCTAAATGGTCTTCTGCACGAAGACTAGAACCATGTTTTTTGGGACTTAATATCACTGCCGTGAAGTGGATATGTAAGTTTTCTTTCAAGAAACTTGCTTGGCTCGTAGTAGTTACGTAGTAACTATTAAGTAATCTGTGGTAGTAGTGGTAAATGTTGTCCCTATATTGTATCGTCTGCGTTGTTGCGTTGCTGTTCAATGACAGTGTTTGCTTGCATTAACAAGATGGCGCGCAAATTTTCTAGGGTTTTTTAAAGTAACCACAGAACGTGCATTTATAATTTTTACGTCCCGTATTATCCTTGTCGCCTTTGAAATATTCTTTTACTTTTGATTTCTCACGTATTGTAACAAAATATAACGGTGCGTTGGGCCCACGCACTAACAAGACACGTATTCTCTGCAACATACACGAAGCTACTGCGCAAATCGCGGCGCGTGAGTGGCGGCAGTACGCGGGGAGCGCGCGTGAAACGCGGAGAGCGGGGCGGGTACCGCGCGTGAGGGGCGAGGCAGCGAGCATAAGCGTGCAGAATAGTGTATACAATCAAATTTTAGATTAAATAATAACATACTGTTGGCTGGGAATTTTGGGCAATATTCCCAATGTGCCCGGAAGTTTTCCGGGCATATTGGGAGTGGAAAGTTTCCGGGAGTGGCAATATTCCCAGACGTACATCACTAGGTGCGACCAATGTTCGTCTCTATGTTGCTGCGTAATGCACCGACGCCGCCGCCGCCGCAGTCGCAGTCGCATATGACATCGAGATGACGGTCCGGCTTGTCTACCAAATTATAACAAGTTGCGTACATTTGATTTGTTCACAGTACCCGAGTATAGGTCGCGTCGCCGCGAAGCACATTATTACTAATTAAAGAGGTTTTGGTCATCTTCATAATGTGTAGATTGTGTGGCGCCAGCAAACAATGTGAACTGAGCTGTTTCTAGCGGCAAATATCACTAAACTGATCAGGTAGTAATGTACCCTTGCACATCAGTTCTAGAATCGCAATACTTTAATAATATTAACTTATTAATATAGTGTGATGTTATATAAGTAACAAAAGGTATCACTAGTCTTGCGTGTTGCTGACCCATTTTTTACACAAGAACTTTAAGATGGAGTATCCCTAGGATAAGAGAACGTTTAATTCAAAACGCATCCCTAAATTCAAAGCTCTGGAGACCTGTACTCACACACATAAACATAACTACACCGCTGTGTGTAGTGATTTAGCTGTGATCACCTGTAAAGTGGCAGACCTTCCCCTGTCGGGCATGCTCGATAGTATGGTGCCCTTCATCTCTTAAGTTAGTGACTTCATATTAAAATTGAATACTGTTTAATTACTTGTCTCATTATAATTATAGCGATTAATCTATACTAATATTATGAAGCTGAACTGTTTGTTTGGTTGAACGCGCTAATCTCAGAAAGTACTGGTTCGATTAGAAAAAAACTTTTTTGTTGAATAGTGCATTTATCCAGGAAGGCTATATAACATCACGCTATGATCAATAGGAGCGGAGCAGTAGTGAGATATCACTACTGCTCCGCTCCTATTGATCATAGCGTATATGATTATATGATACAAAATCAGGGAAAATATTCCAAATTACCACATGGACGAAGTCGCGGGCGACCTCTACTTTTATAACAACAACAAGTACCTACTAGGTACGTCCCA
This sequence comes from Trisateles emortualis, assembly GCA_947095525.1. Classification (NCBI taxonomy): domain Eukaryota; kingdom Metazoa; phylum Arthropoda; class Insecta; order Lepidoptera; family Erebidae; genus Trisateles; species Trisateles emortualis. Next base: position 18,458,282 of record OX352745.1, read on the forward strand.
TTATACGTCAGATATTGTTATTAATCAGATTGATTTTGATTTCAAAAATATGTAGGTACTTATTATTGTCAATCTTTTGCTGTTGTCTTACTAACAACTTCGATTCAAGTATTTTTTTTAAATATTTGCATTCGTCAAGTTCTTTGCCCACCATTGAGTGAGTAGGTACAAGGTGGCGCACCCCTCCTGCATGTGCGACACGTCGTCGTACGTGTTATGTCGAACATAGCTATAATGATTCATTAACAGATTGTGATGGCGAGAGACTGTTTAATATAAGTATTTACACACGCGTTATGTACACTGTACAGTGGACAGTAGACAGTCACAGCGCACAACCATTACATACTAAGTACAACACTAGTAGGAACTTATTGTCAGAGCATCACACGCGCCACGCGATCAGTCAGTCATCGGTAATGCTGCACCCTCTTGTACAACTGGTGGGTCGCTAGTTGGGCAAGATGTCGGGCGAGGTCTCGACGGTGTCGAGGCAAGGCTTGAGCTCGCGCTCGTCGTCGCTCTCGAGCGCGGAGCTGCTCAGGTTCATGGCGTCGCACTGCTCGTCGCCCTCGGCGCCGTTACACGCCGCGTCCTCCTCGTCCAGCAGTCGGTGCAGAAAGCTGAGGCACTCGCGACGGAAAAACCGCTGCTTTTTAGCAGGCAACTCCTGGTAATCGTTATAAATACCGCGGAAGAATTGAAAGTAGGCAGAATTCTCGTCGGGCTCGAAGGACTGAGGGCTGGCAGGCTCGCGCACGTCGACGAGAGGCTCCGAAGAGTCAATCTTCACCTGTCCGGCAAGCGCTGATAACCAGGGATTCGGCAGGAACGGCTTGAGATCCACCGGCTCGGCGCTTGGCGCTCGCTCACGGGGCGACTTTATGTTCATGTACATGGGCTGGTACGAATACCGCGACGGACGCCTGCCAACGAACGAGAGAACCTTTAATATTATACTAACTTAATATTATACTGCTCAAGCAGACGAAGTGGACAGTTTTGTCTGTCGTGTGTGTAACTCACGTGTCAGTGGCCATATGTTCGCGGAGGAAGTCAAGCTCGTCGGCGAGGTACCACTTGGAGACGATGCGGCCTCGGCCGGTGCGCACGCCGTACATCTCGTTGCGCAGGTGGCGCGAGTACGAGTTGCGTATGTGGGACCACTTGCGCCGCACGTCCGCCACTGTGGACCACACCACACATACACCACACATACACCGTTCATCACTGAATTTCCTCACTATGGTTTACTTCACCGTTGGCAGATGGTAAGTAAATAATTTTATTTTTTTCATCTAGACAATCCCACCCACATCTACCCACCGCTGTGACTGCTGTGAGCCAGGATTAACAGCGAAGTAAACAACTGATACGCCGAGCTTTGACACTCGTGCGTCCCGTGGACAACTAAACCTACTGTCTTGGACCACGCATCCAATTTATTCAGCAGTAAATAGGAGGAGTTAGAAAGACGACTGCCTTGGTCTAGCCACTTGGTCTAGGTCCTTGGCCGCAGTATGCGCTTGCTGTGCACGAGGTTGTGGGTTCGATTCCCACACAGGACAAAACTTTGTGCGTGTTTCACAAAGTGTTGTTCTGAGTCTGGGTGTAATTTGTGTCCGTTAATTGTATGTTTGTAAAGTCCCCCGCGACACAGAGCTTGTTCTCTAGTGCAGTTATTATAAAAAATAAAGTTTCCAGTTTATGGTCCTCCGTGGTGCTCCTTTTCATAGGTTACAAACCTATACAGATTTATTTTGTCTCTCGTTTTGATTAATCCTTATCAATTTAAGACATTGAAATTCGATATGGGCCTCACCCGAGGTGGCACTCATACCTCACGTCCACCAGTTGCCAACACCTAGAGGTCGCCCGCGACTTCGTCCGCGTGGTAATCTGGAATACTTTCTCCGATTTTGCAACATATCTCACTACTGCTCCGCTCCTATTGATCATAGCGTGATGTTATATAGCCTATAGCCTTCCTGGATAAGTGCACTATTCAACAAAATAAAGAATTTTTTTAATCGAACCAGTACTTTTTGAGATTAGCGCGTTTAACCAAACAAATTCTTCAGCTTTATAATTAAAACTATGATAATATTATTATGTATTATAGAATAAATGTTTTGGGCCTAAATGGTATATATAGGGAGTACCAGTACATTTAGTATGTTTATTGCGCTTGTTGGTCATGGCACCTCCCATAATGAAGACTGAGCGTACGGTCTCTAACGTATATGGGTCGTTAGACGTGATAGTTCGTCCGTAAGCGTCAGATTGTATGCCTACACAACATTACATTCCCGTACTAGGTACAGGACTCGTTAAATTATTTTTTTCCCATTTTTAACAGAATTGATGGGAGGCGCGTTTCGTATTTTATTAAAATTCATCTCCTAACGGGGTAAAAAAGGGGTAGAAAGACATTTTGGCGGTGATTTGCTTTGAAGTTGATATCAATACTCCTTAGTGCTTTTGATTTAAATTACATTTTATTTTGACACATGTTTGATAACTCAATTCGATTTTAATCAATAATTTTAACAAAAAAAACCGACTTCAGTACGGCTAGTTGTAAAATTTTCAAATATTTGTTTGTTACAATCGAATAAAATCGACTGAGCGTCGGGCTGAACACAGGTCAAGTAGGTATTAAAAGCAATATTTAATCTGTGCAATCCGCGCTCAATTCATTCACGTCATTATTTCTTATTAATAGTTGCTTAGCAACAATTGCCGAAACTTATCTAATAGCCATCAGTAAAATACTTATTATTGAAAAGTTCAGATGGCCATCTGTGGTCTTCTTCATCAGTTTTACTTCACCAAATTACACTTTCAGAATGCAAATGATTGATTAGTTGTTAAAAATATTGAAATTGTTATATGTGTGCCTATGACTTTTGAGGAGTTCCCTCAATTCCTCATGGATCCCATCATCAGAACTTATTGAAAACCTCCTCTTTTTGAAGTCGGTTAAAAAAGGTTGAACTCACTTAAAAACATAAGCTAATACTCTTTAAAATTGGAAATTTTATATAGGTAGCTGAAGAGTTTGTTTGTTTTGTTGAACAAGCTAATATTTTGGTGTTGGATAGTTTATTTATTGAGGAAGGCTTAAGGCTTTATAACATCACGCTACGACTAATGTAAAATGTTGCAAAACAGGCAACAATATTCCTTTTTGAGAGCTTCCTTTGCGTAAGTTGCGTGAACGGTCAACTACGTAAAACGAACTACGTAATATACGAAGCTACGTAAAAATCATGTATCATGATAACGTTATTTAAAAAAACTCCGTGACAGTATAATAATATGCCTATCTTTAAAGATTGACTCACAACCTTTTTTTGTGGTAATCAAATTTGGTCGACATCAATGCAATATTTACGAAGGAGTTTTATCAACATAATAATAATCCAAATCCAAATAAAGAATGTTATAAATCAGAAGTATTTAATTGTGAACAAATTTGCTCTTGACATCACTTGGTTTTAATCAACATCTTAGGAGATATCATAATTATAAAAATAACTATGTTCGGGTTCACGAACATAGTTATTTTTAAAATAACTAACTTCGCGCATGCCGCGAGAGGCATGAATAAACTACTGAATCGATTTTGACGCAATTTAGTATAAAGTAAGGTAAACCTAAAGGAAGGACATAGTCATATTATTTATCCAATCACTATAACTGATATGCATGCGGATGAAGTTGTGGGCGACAGCTAGTCTTCAATATTAAAAATATTTGTAATAATCATTTGTAAAAGAGTTATTAGTTTCTCATGTAAATTTGTTAAAATTATTTTTTTATGTTTAATTTAATGTTATTTTAAGAGAGGGCATCATACCAGTAAGCAAGCCCGACTGGGGAAGAACCTCCACCTTACAGAAAACCACAGACAATTTACTACACACAGCGGTGTAGTCACAGAAATAGATCCTGATCAATTTCTAAATCCTGATTAATGTTAGTGTAGTTGTGTTCCTGTGTGTGAGTATAATAGGTCTCCAGCGTTCATTTAGGAATGCGTTTAAAAGGAAACGTCTATCCCTCGTCATCTTAAAGTCCTTGGGTAAAAAAATGGGTTGGCAATACGCAAGTGATACCCCTGGTATTGCAAGTGTCCATAGGCTACGATAACTGCTTAACATCAGGCGGGCCGTGTGCTTGTTTGCCACCCAAATAGTATTAAAAACAAAACTTTGTCCGTCGGTAAATAACATGTTAGTCAAAAAAAACAAGCAATAAAACATGTATGTTAAGATGTTGTTAATAATACAATACGAGTAGGTAGATAGCTGTTAGTAATTAGCAAGTAGCCGATAGGTGATACATGTATACGAGTATGGAACTAACCGAGCCCGCCCCGCGCGCCGCATCGATCGTACTGAGCTTTTACTTGACCAGGGTTGATAATTTTTAAAACCAAAAAAAAAACATTGTAGGATGAAACCCATTGAAAATTGGAATAGAATATAACAGAAATTAAAGGAAAAATAAATCGATCTGAGGTCGGGAAGAGGAAAGGTTAAGGGTAAAAAACGGTTTATCTCGATTTCCGGCAAAACTACAAGTCCTATAGAAAAAAGTTAAATAGCAAAGTTGTAGGTAATAAAAAGATCTACAACTTTTGTATTCACATTTTTTTCACTTAACCTCAAAATGTATGTAAAAAATTCAAATAACCAAGTTTTTGGTCTTTTGTTTTTATTTTTTACAAAAATAACATTTTATTCACGGAATTGCGTGAAAACTTACCTTATTGTGTCTCAAACACACTACTGCCCGACCTCAGATCGTCCATCATTTATTTTTCATTTAATTTTTGTTATATTCTCTTCCCTTTGCTTTCCACTTCTAATCATTTTCAAAGGCTTTAGCAGTGGTCTAACATGATCCAAATGATTGTAAGGTATGTAATGGGTTTAATAAATTATAATGATGTTTGTGGTGTATAGAGGTTATGAGCGGTGCGGTGGTAGCCGAGCGGTAATGTAACCGACTTGTAACACATGAGATATGAGTTCGATCCCGATCGGCACGAGAGGCACCTGTGTCAATTTCTTAGTGGAATTTATTTTTAACCCACTAATCAAAAACATATTTTGTAATTATTCTAAAGCGACCCTTTTATAGACAAATATAGTTCAGTATTATTTGTTATTGAGTTGATCAAGGGTGGTTCAAAATAGTACCCATTTTTTTTTAGGGATGTATATGACATGTGTAAGACAATATTTTAAAAAATGGTACCTACCTACATACCTACAACTATCTTTGTTGTCTAAACAAAAAATAATATTTTTTTATTTGGTTTGCATTAAGCCATGGCTCGCTGCATCTCGCTCTCTTGATAGAGGAGAAGAGAGCCGTGCCCCGCAGTGGCGGCGCGGCGCATCAATGGGTTGCTATTTACCATAATTATGTAGGTACTAGTATGTATTTGCAAGCTCTGTGACTTTACAACCATACAATTAACGGACACAAATTTACACTCAGACTCTAAAGAGTCTGGGTGTAAATTTGGACAAAACAAAAGTTTTGTCCCTGTGTGGGAATCGAACCCACAACCTGCACAACCACATACTGCACCCACTGGACCACCAAGGCAGTCACCATTATGGATGTTGTTTACTATAAGGTGCAGAAGTTACTTAGTTATTGTTGCAAACATTTTAGTTGTCACTTTAATAAGCCGCTCAACTCAGAGCTACGAGTACGTACCCACTCAATGCGTTCTATGACTGCTATAATGACGATGTAGAAGTAGGGAGGAACACCCTATGTTAGCCATAATACCTATATAAATAATATAATATTTTGGGACAACTCACACAACGCCAGCTGATCCCAAACTAGGCAGAGCCTGTACTACGGCAACCAGACAACTGATAAACATACCTAAGTATATATTTCTAAATACATACATATTATAGATAAATAACACCCAGACACAGAACAAACATTTATGCTCATCATAGAAAGATTTGTCCTGGGTGGGAATCGAACCCACGACCTGCGGCGTAGCAGTCAGAGTCACTAACCACTAGACCAACAGGCCAGTCAAATAAGTGTATAATGTAGGTGTGTGTCGTACCGGTCCAGCCCATCTCGTCGGCGACCTGATGCCACAGTTTCTTGACCTGCGTGTAGTAGGAGGCGACGGGCATGTTGTTGCGCGCGTACAGCAGAGGTCGCTCCCGCACCAGCCGGATCATGCGGCGGTCTTCGGCCTGCGACGAGTCCACCAGCCGGCCCACCTCGCCCGCGCTCGCCTCCCTGATCACCGTCAGCGCGCCCTCCTCCCCCTGCGCGGCCGCCGCCGCCGCCGCCGCAGCGTGCGACGTACGCTTGCGTTTGCTCGACATCACCGCTCCAGAGAACCCGTCCTCGGCAGCCAAACGTTACAAGTTCACCGACTCGGACACCATCACCGAACTTGAACTAACATTAAACTATCGCGATATAAATGTGGAACGATCGCCAACACGTATACACACAAGTATCGCGCTATATCTACACGTCACACCGCAGCGAGGGCACGGAGCAAACACGACGACGCGCATAACGGCAGACAGACACGCGCAGCGGGAAGCAAGCGCGCAAACCTGCCCATCTCTCTCGCACGCGACCACCGCGAAAAGGAGCAAGCGGTGCGAACACGAAAACACGTGAAAAAGCAAGAGCGCAGACGCTCGGTGACGGCGGGCGGCGGGCGGGGCGCGGGGGGGCAGCCGGGGCCGGCTCGCTCGTCGCGCGGTTACTTTTATAAATTCCACATCGTTGGTTATCGATTCTCACCGGCCGGCGCCGCCAGTTCGGACGCTCCATGTATTTGCCATTAAAATGATTTTTAGCCAACTTTGTGATTGCGCTCCTTGAGGCGAGGGCTGCATTGTACACAAAAACGTACCTATGTAAGTACTGTTCGTGTTGCGTAGTAAACTAGTGTCTTGATGAATCCCCACGATACAAAACTCTTGGTGTGAGCGAGGTGTGCGAGGCACAACTTACCCACGACGCCAAGCCAACGCCATGCATCACTAGATTATTCTCAGTTTATTTACTGTCGTCCGTCGTTTTATCAGAAACAAGGCTCGAACGCTGCGCGAGGCGCAAGGCGCGGCCCGAGCGCTGAGCGACGAGCGGGTAGCCGCTCGCTAGAGCTTATATCCATCTCCGTCCGAGCCAATAATAACTTACTTTGTCAGAGCCACAGGTAAGAGGTGGTGTATCTCCACATAAACTAGTTTTGCTCATACAATAGGTATAAATACTGCGCGCGAGATATTCTTACGTCTATATTTTTCAATAATAGGGTAGACTGGCTCTTAATTAAATAAGTAGCTACTTATATTACCAAAGAAATAAATAAATACATCACATTAACGAGGTGAAATATTATCTTCGGGCTAACCAAGTACATATAATTGAACATGCAATATTGTAGATAAGTACTTATGTGCAACTATCAAGCCACCCCTCGCGACGAGATCAACCCTCGCTCTCGCCGGACCCCAACCCTGTATTTTAAACCCCCCGTAATTATTGTGCGCAGTTTTTATACATTTTAGTATTTTAACTCGTGAGAACTTTTCAATAGATCCAGGGTAATAGGATAGAGGTGAATAAAAATAATGTTATTGTTCACTTATCGATATATATTATTCGTAATTTCGTAATACCTCGTACATACAACTTACAAATTTAATGCATATAATATTTAATATTAATATTATTTACAATAATATGAAAGTTTACTTTAATACTAGGTACTTAGATCAATTGATTTGTAGACACAGTGTGAAAGAATAAAAGTTGCCGGTGTAAACACAGTAAGTGTCGACTTAATTTATAGTTACAAGATTTATCGGAATAATAATTATTATTATGTAATTGAAAGGGGGCACACACAATAATAAAGTAACATTCAGACATAGAAGGTACCTATGCGTACCTACAATACGAATACGATTTACTACAGCTTCTGCAGATGTCACATCATAATATGATTACACTTAATAAATAAAGTTATACACTGATCAACGCAAGAACACACGCGCTGCCACCGACACTGGACACGATACTAGTAAATATGCACGCGCATACATACTGAGTAAAAGTTTCAATACTGCTAGGTGAACACTGAGCGCGCCCTTGAGCCGGGGAGCGAGTGGGTGCGTGTGGGCTGGTGTGCGCTTACTCGCTGTCCTCGGGCTCGTCGTCGTCGAGCTCATCGTCGTCCGCTTCGTCTTCGGAGAGCTCCTTCTTGACCTCCTTGCGCTCTTTCTTAACCTTCGGCTGGCGGGGCTTGGGCGCGCGCTTCTGTCCGCGCTTGGCGGGCGGCGGCGCGGCGGCGCCGGTCGCGTTGAACGCCTCCAAGTCGAGCGTGTACTGTTCCTTGGCGGCAGCGGCACGTTCCTCCCACGTGCTCTTATCCGTCATGGCGCGCCACAGCTCGCCCGCCTTTTTTGCCACCTCCGTTACCTTCAATCCTGGGTGGTCCGCCTTGATCTGCGCGCGCGCGCTGTTTAGCCATAACAGATACGCCGACATCGGCCGTTTCGGCTTCTCCATCATATCTGGAGACAAACAATAGTAAATCTTTACATAAATACTTTATTTATTTTATTTTATAAAACAATGCCTTTTTTTGTGCACTTGGGACACAACCCAAACGCGATGCCACGCTATCCTTTAAATTGGTAGCACAATCATTTTGAAACAAGGTAATAATTATAAATGAAACAAAACTACAAAATGGGCAAATCGCTAAAGAAAATATCAAAGGCACTCACTTTTAGCTTTTTTTTGTCCGGCGCAGGTAAAAGTAATAAAATGTAGTAGTTAGCAAGCGATGCGACACGGACGGTGGCTGCGCGGGGCGGTTGTTCGCTCGGGGCTCGCGGACGCACTGTGAGCAGGCGCGCGCCGGCCCGCGCCGCGCCGCACCGCGCCGCGTCCTCCGCGCTGCATCCCCACGTCCCCACGGTGCCACAGCCCCACAGGAGCGCGCTCGCCGCTCGCGCTTTCATAAACATGATCGACGCTCTCTGTCTATCGATTTCAATCCCACTCGAGCGCTCTATTGTGTCAGCTGCTTTATTTTTACTAAGTAGTCCTCTGATTATTATTGGATCGTCGCGAGCTGTGCGCGGTGCGCCCTCTTGTGTAAACAGTTGACTTGATTTATTTAACAATAAAACTTATTATGGGTCATCATGTAATTACAAGGAATCATAATTATATGTAGGTACCTATATGTACTTGTATATTTGTGTTTTAATATGATGTGATTTAGTTTATATAGGTACATTCATAATCTAAGGAGTAGAGTAGGTACTTACCCAGCTCGATAAAGTATAAAAAGTACTAGCTGTTGCCCGCGGCTCCGCCCGCGTGGATGTCGGTTATTGCTGTAAAAAGTAGCCTATGTGTTATTCCAGGCCATAATCTATCTCTGTGCCAAATTTCATCCAGATCCGTTCAGTAGTTTTTACGTGAAAGAGAAACATCCATCCATCCATCCATACATTCATCCATACTCACAAACTTTCACATTTATACAATTTGTAAGGATTTATAAATATTAGTAAGGATGTGTCCTTAACATAATATGATGTACAATAAAGAATATTACGGATCCTTTAATTTGTTTTTTTTTAAATAAATTTCATACAAAATATATTCTGAAATACATACAAAATTTATTCTGAAATAAGATCTGAAGCCGATGTTATCGCAATACAGAAAGACATTGACGCGATACATAAATGGAGTGAAGAGAATAAAATGGAATTTAATATCACGAAGTGCCAAATAATGACTTTTGGACGGATCCGGCATCCAATTTATTTCAATTATAAACTGGGTGACACTGTCATTTCCAGATCAATAGGAGTAAAAGATCTAGGTGTGACATTTGACCACAAACTTACTTTCCATGACCACATAATATCTGTGGCCAAAGAATCATTTCGTAGGTTAGGTTTTGTTCTAAGGAACACCTACGATTTTCACAATCTACATGTAATTAAACTTTTGTATAATACATTAGTTCGTAGCAAACTTGAATCTAGTGCCGCGGTCTGGAATCCCCATGAAAGCTCATACGTACTTCTTGTAGAAAAAGTGCAAAAGGCGTTTCTTAGAAACTTATACAAACGCAGGTATGGCTACTACCCATACCTGTACCCAACTTTGTTTTTATTAGGGTGTCTAGGGTACAATTCGTTAGTTAGGCGAGCAATGCAACAAATTATTGTAATATATAAAATTATTCATAACGAGATAGATGCAATAGATCTGCATAACGAGGTTTCTTGTATTTTTGCGCCAGTTAACTACTCTCGAAATCGGAAGCACTGTTGTTTTTATATACCATCATGCAGAACAGTGGCTAGAGCAAACTCTCCCTTGCCCCGCACTCTTCATGTATTAAGCCGATTCCTGAACACCAACCCTGAGAGTGATGTGTTTGCTAGTGATAGAAGAAAGATTTTGTCAGAATGTTTGAAGTTCTGCGAGAGAGATGTATAAGTGGTTTTTTTTTTTATAACTTTTATTTTACATTAGGTATATGCCTAATATAAACTTGTCAAATAGTGTGAATAGTGTAAGTGGACATTGTACCGTTCTATTCAATAAATAAATACAACTAATTAACTATAATATTATTATGGTAATACTAGCAAGCGCAAGGTCCAGGAAGTTTAAAATTAATTACAACATAAAGTAGCACGTTCCACGCCACTTTTCAAAAGCTCTTATCTTTAGAGCGATCCTCCAAGTTTGAGCGATAAATTTGCCTTAAGGAGGGGTATGTCTTAAGGAGGGAGGGTGGAGTGTAAATATAAACTTATGACTTCTATGATTTTTAATCGGCGGTAGGTCAGATCGCCACCTAACGCACTCAGCACTCGTACAGTGGATATGTATATTTGCACAATCTAATAGTTTGACATCTTCGCATTTGTGTGTATGACTGTCGCGATGTCGCTAGCTACGCACGGGGATATCCGCATGACAGTGCGATTTCCAGCTTCGAGGGAGCAACCCGATACATGTTTAGTGCATACTTTTGTTGCATCCTTCACACTTCAAACTGTGGGGAGAAAAAGTTTACTAAGTATATTATTTTTTAAAGATATAGAAAGACATTTATTTGTCTGAACATGTGCACATTTGAGGTGTCACAGAATAGGTAGTTCCAACATGCCAACATGTCTATTGGAGGGAGAGCCAGTGACCTTTTTACTTTTGTCATTTTATAAGTCGTGAAAATTGGCACACTAACTCTTCTTAACCTGTAGAATAATGAACTGCTGTTCTGGCAACCCTCCGCGGCCGGAGTGTTTAACCCTAACATGACAAAGATGGTAAGAAATAAAGTTCAATTTAGTTATAGTATCAGTCCTAAAAATTTTAGTATATGATATTGGCACTATTCTCTATATAGAAAAATGATTGCCAGAATATTTCTAATCCTCCAACTAGCCGCCAGAACGCTGTAAATATGTAAAAAAATAAAGTACAATTTTGTCATTTTATCAGTGTTGATTTTTTTACAGAATTATTGGAAATATATGTTGGATATATAATTTCAAACGCCAGAACAAAATTCCATCACCAACTTTTTTTTTTTTTTTTTTTTTATACTACTTGGGTGGCAAACAAGCATACGGCCCACCTGATGTTAAGCAGTATCCGTAGCCTATAGACGCTTGCATTACCAGAGGTATCACTTGCGTGTTGCCAACCCATTTTTTTTTACACCAGGGCTTTAAGATGGAAGTAACCCTGGGATAGGAATACGTTTGTTTCAAAACGCATTCCTAAATGAGCGCTGGAGACCTGTACTTACACACAGGAACACAACTACACCGCTGTGTGTAGTCATTTGGCTGTGGTCTTCTGTAAGGTGGAGGTCCTTCCCCAGTCGGGCTTGCTCGCTAGTATGGTGCCCTACCTCTCTTAAACTTTTTCAACTATTTGCCAGAACACAAAATGTTTCCACATGGAAACATTTTCCGTACATGTCTCAAGACAAATTAAAGGAATATCAAGCAATTCTTTTTTTTTTAAAGATAACTCCCGCACTAGGGAATAAGCCCTGTGTCACGGGGGACTAAGTATACAAACATACAATTCACGGACACAAACTACACCCAGACTAATGTCCAGAGAAGACAACCATTTATGGACCACACAAAGTTCTGTCCCGTGTCGGGATACAATCCACGACCTCTAGCTTAGCAGTCAGAGTCACTAACTACGAGACTTAGGTTGTGAAGTAGAAGTGTGAGACGTAGGTAGAGAATTAGGTATAAAACTTAATACATGTAGATAACAATTAAGTAGGATGAATTGAGTCTTTGTTAATTTTGTGGAATGCATTTCTTTATTTTTTTATACTACTTGGGTGGGTGTTGTAAGGTTCAATCCCCAAAAATTGTGTTATCCTTAATGATTGTGCCGAGTCTGGGTGTACGTTGTGTCCGTTAATTGTATGGTTGTAAAGTCCCCCGCGACACATGGCTTGATCCCTAGTGCAAAAATCTTACCTACTTACTAACAAGTACTGCTCTGCATGCGATTTTTTAAAGCCTTATTTCACTCTGTTAGGGGAATAATAATAATAATAATATTTTTGGGACTCACACACCGCCATCTGATCCTAAACTAGGCAGAGCCTGTACTATGGCAACCAGGCAACTGATAAACATGCTTATATATTTCTAAATACATATCTACATATTATAGATAAATAACACCCAGACACAGAACAGACATTTGTGCTCATCCCACAAAGATGTGGGAATCGAACCCACAACCTCTGGCGTAGCAGTCAATGTCACTAACCACTAGACCAACAGGACCATCAGGCCTAGGAAAACTGTAATACAAGTGTAATTTTAAATACATAGAATGTATACCAGAGTTCTATTGCAAAGGCATAAATGACCTTCTTATTAGATGGCAGCAATTATTTTGATTAATAAAATATGTTAAATTTAAAAAAAAAACAATTTCAATTTTTCTGTACAAATCGGCAATTTTCGGCAGTCAGAACTTTAAATTTTGAAATAGGTATAGATAAAAATACATAGTTAAGTCAAAGAATAGTAATTTTAATTAATCATTCTTACAGACGACGTCATATTGGAGTCTCAAATCTATTCAATGTTCAATCAAAATTACGATGACGACGATGAAACAGACAAATCATTCTTTGTACACATTTTTTACTGTGTTTTTAATAAATTGTATATATTTAGACCACTTTACTCTCAATATGCGTTATCTCTTCATCCCGCAGATTATCATCCTTGAGCTTGAGCTACCTATACACATTGACGATGCCACAAAATTAACAAAGACTAATTTCATTCTACTTAATTGTTATCTACATTTATTAAGTTGATACCTAATTGAATTGAATGACTCGCCTGTTGGTCTCGTAGTTAGTGACTCTGACTGCTAAACTAGAGGTCGTGGATTGTATCCCGACACGGGACAGAACATTGTGTGGTCCATAAATGGTGGTCTTCTCTGGACATTAGTCTGGGTGTAGTTTGTGTCCGTGAATTGTATGTTTGTATACTTAGTCCCCCGTGACACAGGGCTTATTCCCTAGTGCGGGAGTTGTCTTTAAAAAAAAAAGAATTGCTTGATATTCCTTTAATTTGTCTTGAGACATGTACGAAAAATGTTTCCGTGTGGAAACATTTTGTGTTCTGGCAAATAGTTGGTGATGGAATTTTGTTCTGGCGTTTGAAATTATATATCCAACATATCTTTCCAATAATTCTGTAAAAAAATCAACACTGATAAAATGACAAAATTGTACTTTATTTTTTTACATATTTACAGCGTTCTGGCGGCTAGTTGGAGGGTTAGAAATGTTCTGGCAATCATTTTTCTATATAGAGAATAGTGCCAATATCATATACTAAAATTTTTAGGACTGATACTATAATTAAATTGAACTTTATTTCTTACCATCTTTGTCATGTTAGGGTTAAACACTCCGGCCGCGGAGGGTTGCCAGAACAGCAGTTCATTATTCTACAGGTTAAGAAGAGTTAGTGTGCCAATTTTTATGACTTATAAAATGACAAAAGTAAAAAGGTCACTGGCTCTTGGGCCATATTAAGTATAAACATACAAATTGAATGACTTACATACTAAAACTACTAATTATTTAAATGACAACAAAATTAATTAATTGGAATAGAATAATTGATGACAATAATAATAAAACAATAACCATTTACATTACATAACATTAAATAATAATCTCTGTTTAAATAATAATAACAATCAATTTATGTAATTATGCGTTATAAACAATAAATATAAATTTTAATAAATTAGTACATGTCAAGGGCATTAAGAAAATCCTCTATGCTATAATAACACTTATTCAATTATAAATTAAATCTTTATAAGAATTTGGTATCTTATTAAGTATATATTTTAGGGGCCAGTCCGAATAAAAGTGCTATTTCCCATTAACGCTGTGTTTGCACTGTGCATACATAGCCTTTTATTGTCTCGTCGGTTGCGTACTGAGATAGCAGACATACCAGGGAAAAGATGAGGACTAGTATATGTACATATATGTACATTGAAGGAAGTGTAAGAAATTTGTATTTTATAAAATATGGTCTGCAACTATCCATTACTTGTAGATCAAACATATTTCTAATGCAACGTTTCTGTTGCTTAAATGCTATGTCTTTATTGGTTGAGTTTCCCCAGAATATGATGCCGTATCGTATTACAGATGCAACTAGTCCATGGTGAGCATCAGCAAAGTGCTTGTATTTACCATAGGTACAAGTTTATAGAGTGTGCATAAGAGCTGCTGCTCATTTTTTTACAAAGATGTTTGTGTTGTGTGTGTGTGTTGTGTTGTACAATGTGAGCTTTCCAGTTGAGCATTCATAAGATGAATGATGTATTGAACATGGTATTGTAATAGTGCTGTCATCTGCGAAAAGAGTTATAGAGTAGTGTGCTGATTTTGGTGAGTCATTAACATATGCTATAAATAACAAGGGGCCAAGTACACTACCCTGCGGCACCCCAAAGATAACTTCTCGAGTATTTTATGTAATATATACGAGTATATATAACTCATCTCTCTTTTTGTTTTAAGATCGATCCTTGTTATTTGTTGTGACCTATTTCCTATCAGATAAGTATTATGAAATTAAGTCAAGAACAACACTACAACTTACTTTTAAAAAAAATGTTTTATTGTTCCAGAATCATGAATCCGAATATATAAGTAATGTGGAAAAGGGTACGGAGAAGTAGATGACGATACAATGAATACGGCCATGAAAACTTCTAATATACATATTATGTTCTAATAGTTATAAGTACTTCCAAAGCAATTACAGTTAATAGTATATGCAAACTGATTCTGTGTTTATTTAAGTCTCAATAAATGATTTAAAATATTGAATAGAAGGCAAATATGTACCTAAATAGTCTTCTTTGACTGTCGGGCGCCGCGCCGGGCGCCTTGAACGTTGTACGAATGTGCCGCACGTGTGGGGTAACTGCACTTTACTATTTATTATTAAAGACAGATAAGTAGGGTATATATGTAGTAGGATTCAAATTATTTTAAAATAAGTAATAGTTTCTCTTACATTTAATACTGTACGAGTCCTACCTGGTTTCCCCTACCTACCATCATGCCACATACTCATGTCAACTTATAAAAAGTTTTTTAGTTAGTTTGCATTACTATGTCCAACTGTCTATTCTCATAGCCCAGATACCTACTTACTAGTTTTAATTATCATATATTCCAAAATACTATATAATCTAAAAGTAATGTTTTAAAGGTTTTTTATTAGTAAAATCACTACATGATATATTGATGACTTGATACCGCCGCCGCTCCGTGTGTTTTGTTTGACAGAAAGCAGCTGTAGTCAGTGCATATTGCGTACTGTTCCCGGAACGCGTTAACGAGGAGACATGTGCGGTCACCACGCGCCGCCCGGGCCGACCGTGTACCAGTAGGTAGGATGTCGCCGGATGCCGGTACCTGCGCCTGCGCCTCTATACATCACGGTTTGTTTGTTTACAATTCTTCTCGCGTTTCCTTTATCTAAATATTTTACAAACTTACCAGCTTCTATTCTTGGATTGTTAAAAAAATCAACACTTTACGCTAGGTACCCGCTCCACTCACCAGCTCATACATTTGGCAGGAAATCACGTGTTTCAGTTATTATGAATTCCAGTAAAGGTACCTAACTAGCAACAGTAACTATCTGTATAATGTGTAAATGCACAGGTGATTGATCACCGTAGTGAAGATAGACTTCCACAACACACAGAGAGATAACTGGACACAAGCTATAAGTAGGTAGGTAGGTACCTATACCTACTTATAGCTTATGTCCAGTTATCTCTCTTAGTCCATGGAAATGTTACATTTATTTGGGCTAAGCATGCATTTGTCAGAGAAAGCAATTTTATTTTACAAAAGATTGTAACTATCTGGCGATTAAAAAGAGTGGCCCGAGTTTCTTGCTTGTTTTGACACTACCACGACAGCGAACTGGACTTAGGCTATTTTTGCTGTAAGCTGACATCATCTTTCAGAATTGATGACCTTCATAAGTGTTCTATTTCGGACCTGTACCTACCTTTACTCTACGCCAAGAACACTGTTCTACTGTACCATAGTGTAAGGAGACTATTACACTCATCCCTGTACTGTGATAATATGTCCTCCTATCACTGTACTATGTATGACTATACTAAGTAGGTACAGCATTATATGTAGATAGGTACTTAGGTAAACAACACACACATTTCTTTAAAAAAATCTTTATTACAAGAGAGATC
Source organism: Trisateles emortualis (assembly GCA_947095525.1). Classification (NCBI taxonomy): domain Eukaryota; kingdom Metazoa; phylum Arthropoda; class Insecta; order Lepidoptera; family Erebidae; genus Trisateles; species Trisateles emortualis. Next base: position 18,475,175 of record OX352745.1, read on the forward strand.
GTTTGTTTTTATCAATTATACAATATTATACATATCCTACGTTCAGTATTTATACAAATCTATCAATTATACATTATATTAATAATTATAATTTCAGTCGTTTTTCCTAAATAATACAATGTTTACCTACACATAATTTTAATTGCGTAATGTGTGCGTCCATGATAATATTATTACATAAGTAAGTAGGTACTTGCCTATGATGTTCAAGGTGCTTGTGCTCACCGAGTTACCGTACCTACTTACTGTACCTATGGCTAATGGCCCGTGTTTCTTGCCAATTGTTCTCGTGGTCCTATTCTAATCAGCGAATTGGCCGTAGGAAAAAAATATCCTGGCATTTGTTTTTATGACGTTCATAAGTATCATGTATATCAAATACATGATGAATAAATGATGAATAAATTAATTAATGAGTTTGACATTGACTTTGTGTCAGATTAGTCAGTACAGCTCGGTGCTGGCAGAAGAAATAAAAAATACATGTCATATAATAAAAGAACAAGTTGTTTGTTTATGCAAGCAAAGAGCACCGTGATGTGTCTAACATTCGTTTTAACATTCGCTATTTTGATGTGCGTTCGTGAACAGCGTGAGGCACTGGCGGTTATATACACCTAGCTTACATAGGTAGGTATATCTAATTTATTTATGTTCAACATAAGCTCAAAACGGCTTGTGAGAGTACCTACTTAAAATCAACACGAACTACACGAGTCTCACTTATTGTTTGATCACTGCACCGGTCAGTAGTCCCTGGTGCATGACGTCATCGCGTCCCTGACCTGCAGTTAGTCGGAGCTGGAGGCGGAGGAGGCGATAGCGGGTACGTTGGCTCCGGTGCCGGGCGCGCCCTGTGCGTACTGTGAGTAGTACGCGTACTGCGCCAGGTGCGCGTACTGCAGCCATGCGTAGTAGCGGCGCTGGCGCGCTCGGCGGCGGCGGCGGCGGCCTCAGGAGGGAGGCTCCTTGCGCTCCTCTTCGTCGTTGTCGCTGGACGAGGAGGAGCCCGCGCCCTGCGCCCACAAGCTCGCGTAGCTCTGCTGCTCGGCGATGAGCGCCTCCTCCGCCTCGATCACGGCCTCGAACAGCGTGCGTTTAATCTTGATCTGCGTGGGGAACGGGAAGCGCTTGGTGGACTGGCACATGCTATTGAAGAAGATGTCGAGCGGGTCGGGCTGCGGCAGCGCGGCGGGCATCGCCTCGCGCTTCCTCTCGTAGGCCGCGTCGCGCTCGCCGCAGTGACGCTTCGCGCTCGCGCTCGCCTTGCACAAGTAATCCAGCTTACGGTCGATGACGGTGAGCTGCTCGTTGCCGCTGCCCTTGCGCTTGGGTGAGGAGTCAGCGTCGCTGTCCGACTCCTCGGAGGAGTGGTCGACGCCGTTGTGCGCGGGCGCGTCGGGCGCAGGCGGAGCGGGCGAGGGCGGCGAGCCCGACAGCTTCTTGCGGTTGCTCATGTAGGGCTGCAAGAACTGCATCAACCCCATGTACTTCCACGGGTAGTTCTTCTTGTTGGGGTTGCCGGGCTCCTTGGCCAGCATTTCGCTCTGTCGCTTGAGCGCGTCGCGGTAGCTGTCGCGCAGCTTCTTCCACTTCAGCTTGACCTCCTTCACTGTAACAATAATGTATAACCAACGGTTGTTACAACCACTAACATTGCACCATTAGATATAACTAATTATATCACTACAATTAGTAAGTTGGTATATTTAAATCTGGTGTTCAGTAATTACACTAATTACAGAAGTAGTTTTTAGAGTTGCCACTAGACTACTAGGTACGAGGACAAGGAGAGCTACAAGGAGGTTCGGTAAACGAACAGTGGGTTACCACAAACCAAGCAACCAAGATCGCGATAACCCGGTATAGATGGGTGACCGCATAGTGGTATTTCACCTAAGCGTCTCCGTGCTTCGGAGGGCCTACAGGTTGAGGTCACATAAAGTTTTTGTTCTGTGTGGGAATCGAACCCACGACCTTGTGCACAGCAGGCGCATACTGTGACGACTGGACCACCAAGGCATTCGACATTAATGTGCCTCATTCCTGATATCAATAATAAATAACCCTAAAGATTACTGGTTTTACGGCTACCTACTGGTTTTAAGGTGTTACCAGTAGTCGGCCGCATTAAAATGTATATTATGGCCGGCTCCAGTAGCCAGTGCCGTAGCAGTTTGACTGCCTGGGTGGTCCAGTGGCCGCAGTATGCGCCTGCTGTGCACGAGTTTGTGGGTTCAATTCCCACACAGGGCAAAACTTTGTGTGACACACAAAGAGGTGTCCTGAGTCTGGGTGTAATTTGTGTCTGTTAATTGTATGTTTGTAAAGTCCCACGCGACACATAGCTTGTTCTCTAGAGCGGGAGTTATCTTCTTAAATAAAGAAAGAAAAGTAGTCAGACGCCAGTTCTATTATGGGAAAATGGACCTTAATTCGGTTTAATAAGGACCACCTCTATGTCGTGCTTACTGTACATACATTTTCTTTGTTTTATGATTTAATCGACACAAGCGATGACGGCTATTAGAAATAGTATGAATACTCAGACTTATATTAGCCTGAGTATGAATATTAGAGAATCTAGTCATGCATTTGGCGTTCCACGAGTCAAGAGTCAAGACTCAAGAGATTACAAACACTCTTTCGCATTTTTTCCTTTCCAAGGAAAGGAAATTCAAAAACGGAGAGCAAAAAGATAATAGTAAATTCTGCAAATATTTAAAATAAAGATACTTAAATATATCTAGAACTGTGAATAACATAAAATGCAATGCCTGAGAAATTAAGGATTTTAGGAAAATTTATAAAAAATAAAATGCCATAACAGGCTGTATTTTGTTTAATGCTGATTTTTGATATTAATAAATATAATTATTCCATTCTTGTTAATTTTTAACCGACTTCAAAAAGAGGAGGTTATCAATTGGTGTGTATTTTTTTTTTTATTTTTTTTATTATAAAATGTTCGAACTATAATTAATGGAAGTTTTGAATTGCGTTAAAAGGCTGAATACCAACTGGGTGTTTTACCCTACCTAGGAACCCACTAGCTCCTAAGAATTAGGAACCTCATTTTCAAATGTAATTTTAAGTGTCTAATGCCGTTAAGTAGGTAGGTACCTAATTAATGAACAAACAACAAATAATAGCGACGAGCTATTACATATTTTCCTTTTGACAACAATAAAAGAGCGTGTGTGTGTGGTGTGTGTCGGGGCGCGGGGCCGCGGGGCACGGGGGCGCGGGGGCGCGGGGGCAGGGGGGCGCGGGGGCACGGTCGCGCGCCGGGGCGGCCGGCTCGCGCGCGCGTGCCGCGCCGCCGCCGCCCGCTTCACTGCTCACCTGACGACAGGTCCGTCTCCTTCATGACCTCGGCCCAGGCGGCGTCCTTCAGCTCCTGGTCGCGGTACTCGATGGCGGTGGTGTTCCACAGGCACGGGTACTTGCGCACGGTCTCGATGAAGTGCTCCATGGCGTAGCGAGCGGTGCGGGCTCGGCGCGGTCGGTGCGGCGGCGGCGGCGGGTTCGCGCGGCACACTGAGGCACTGAGCGGCGGCGAGCGGCGGCCCACCGGCGGCCCCGCGGGGGGCAGCGCCGCCGCTGGCGCCCGCAGCCGAGCGTCACGCTCGCCAGCGCTCGGCGCCGCGCCCGCCGCCGCACACCGCACACCGCTCCGCACACGACCTAATACCTGCTCAATGTCATACTTGAGTATTCAATTAGTACAGGCACCAGAAATTGTAGAGCATATTTATTCATTTTATATGTAAGTTAGTAATATGTTTTAATTTGTAACTTATGTAGGTAGGTACCTATATGTATTTAAAAAAAATAAAGAAATGATTATTATTATATTATTAATTAAGTATCACAGTACACAAATACCTATTAATATGTAGGTACCTATTGTGCTATTAGTGTACCTAGATTGGTATTCTACCTACACTGTTACACTTACTAGAAAAAAATATATAGGTAGGGGTACCTACTTATAAGATATTAAACCAAGTCCTGGTCCTGGCTGGCTGGTCGATAGGTAGGTACTTACATACGGCAAATTAATATAATATATAACTACCCAGTTACTGTGTAAGTAGGTAGTAGGTACCTATAGCTAACCTGCTGCATGGTTGGTTCAGTGGCTTAACTGGTTGCCTCGCCATCTGCGCTGCGTGTTGTGGGTTCGATCCCCACGCAGGACATACAATCGTGTGAACCATGTACTACCTAGGTATTGTTGTCTGAGTCTGGCTGTAGGTACTTAATGTCCGTTATATGTACGTTTGTAAAGTCCCCCGCAACACAAAGCTTGTTCTCTAGTGCGGGAGTTGTCTTCTATAATAAAGAAACCTCGTGTCTGGTCAACAAATGATCTGAACAGACCAACAAGCATAAAACAAGAATGTAAAAATAATATTTTTAAAGGGCCTATTAGAGCCTTTTATAGAGCACAGGAGAAGATAATCTACTCGTAGCTATTAGCTAGCTACTTCACAATTATGTTACGACCAAGGTGTAATAATTATGTTGACAGTACAAACGACGAGTGTAAAGTTGTTGACTGCCTTGGTGGTCCAGTGGTCGCAGTATGCGCTTGCTGTGCACGAGGTTGATTCCCGCACAGGACAAAACTTTGTGTGACCCATAAAGAATTGTTCTGAGTCTGGGTGTAATTTGTATCCGATAATTGTATGTTTGTAAAGTCCCCCGCGACACAGAGCTTGTTCTCTAGTGCGGGAGTTGTATTTTATTTTTTTAAAAAATTAAGTAATGCCACAGAATACCTACCTAATAGTGTAGGTACTGCTGAGGTTTATAGGGTAGGCATGAATTCATTGAAAAATAAGAATGGTTTTGTCAAAAATACAATATTATGTACCTACAAGGGTCGCTACAGTACAACGCGTTTTAGTATAATTAAATATGGTTGTAATAAAATAATGTACATAATACGTAATGTAAGTGTGGAGAAATACAAAATAAAGAAAGCATCTACTATCGTTCGTCGTGTTGTTTTAATTATTCATGAAATGGGTAGGTACCTATAATAATAAATACATGTGAGACAACTCGCACCTCGCACACACACACACACACACACACACACACACACACACACATCTCGTTGGCAGGCGAGACCCCACATAACAAAACACGACTAGTCCGAGCCGAGTTGTGGCTCTACACTAGGTAGCTAGATAAGTTTTTATTCAGACTGTCATGATATAATGTCGGCTGACTACCTACATCCCTTGACTTCACACGCTACAGCTACCACCGCTAACCTCTCATGCACACACATAGGTAAGTATATACGTAGTCCTTCCGCAGAGCTTACCAATTACCTTAAGTACTTAGTTAGTTGGTGGTACTAGACCTAATATAAAAAGAGAGGTAGGGCACCACACTAGCGAGCAAGCCCGACTGGGAAAGGACCTCCACCTTACAGAATACCACAGCCAAATAACTACACACAGCGGTGCATTTGTGTTCCTGTGTGTCTCCAGCGTTCGTTTATAGATGCGTTTTGAAAGAAACGTTTACCTCTTCCAGGGATATTCCATCTCAAAGCCCTGGTGTAAAAAATTGGTCCGGCAACACTCAATTGATACCTCTGGTATTGCACGCGTCCATCGGCTACGGTAACTGCTTAACAACAGGCAGGTCGTATGGATGACATGGATGTATGTTTGTTATTCTTTCAAATCTCAAACTCAAAATTCATTTATTAATTTAGGGTACAAAGAAACACTTAGAAGGTCATTAATTATGAATAAGTCAGAAAGATGATGTCTGAATTTTTCTACGGCTAGTTCGCTGACGTGGAGCCTTGAGAAGAACTAGTAAGAAACTCAGGCCACTCTTTTTAATCGCCACACAGTTACAATCTTTTGTAAAATACAAGTATGATAGCATGCAAGCTGGTGCAGTCAAAACTCGATACTTACTTTGATTGATAAAAAAAAATTAAGTAGGTAGGTATCGTGTTTTGACAAAAACTACTGAACGGATCTAGATGGAATTTGGCATAGAGATAGATTATAATATAGTCTGGAATAGCGACTAGGCTATTTCTTATCAAAATAAACGGCATCCACGCGGGCGGAGCCGCGGGCAACAACTCTACTCGACTCCAGGGAGCTTGCCATGAGAAGACTGACGTTTTATCACGGCACGGTAAGACCTTAGTACGGTTCGCTTTCAGCGTTCTTTTCACCTACACACGACGAGTAGGTTCTATACTAGCTGCTACAGCATCTCCAGAGCGCAGACATGTCCTAAAAAAATTCTCATGTATTTCCCGCGGAAAAGAAATTTAAGACAAATATTTAGACCATAGAAAATATTAAATTATATAAACGATAAAAACGCTTGCAATAGCATTGAGGTGCTCGCTCCACAGCACATGTTTGTTTTGTTTATGTTTGTTGTATAAGTACTGTTTGTAACTTGTAAGCTAGTTTAACATAATTATGAATACGAATGCTGTTTGACTTGAACCTAATTTAACAGTTCTATTTTTCATTTAGTACACTTAGAGAGGCTTATGTCCAGCAGTGGACTGCGATAGGCTGATGATGATGATGTTGATGATGATTATGATGATAGTATAATCTTTTGACATGTTTATTCTTTTTCATATTTACATTTACAGAATTTTGTAAGTACTAAGCAGAACGCGTAGGTAGGTACTTAGAGCGCGTTCTGTTTGGCGAAGCCTTTACGAGCAACCTGTGCTGACCCGCAGCATTGTGTTGATAATATTATTCTTCAATAATTTTACCAAAAAAAAACAGACTTCAGTACGGCAAGTTGCAGAATTTTCAAAAACCTCTAAAACCCCTAGTCTAACGTAGATATTTTAAACAGGATGAACTTTCGTGCAAACTTTTATCTCACTTTTCCTCCCTTAAATACGGTTCTTTTTAATCTGATAATTTACAGCTATAGTGCATCTCATGACCATTCCAATAAGGCCAAACACAGCTAGATCACATAATTTAATAATGAAGTTCCGGTGCCCAGCTTCCGGCTTTATCATCAGTTCAGATTAATGTACCATTTTCATTTGCTAAACAAATATTATGATGGTTGCTAATAGCAAGCATAATCAAACTTATCTAATCGCCATCCGTGAAATACTTATTATTGTGAAGTTCAGATGGCCATCTGTGGTCTTCTTCATCAGTTTTACTTCACCATTTTATACTTTCTGAATGCAAATGTTCGATTTCTTGTTAAAAATATTGAAATTGCTATAATATATCCTGTGCCTATAATTTTTGAGGAGTTCCCTCAATTTCTCATGGATCTCTCATGGAGACTCTACTACTCTACTAACAAAAGCATTTCATCCAAGATACATTAGAATAAGTAACAGGTATTTTTAAATAACAGTCACTGTTATACCTGGTATCATATTTTACGTAGTACTTGTACTATTAAGTATTCTGTGTAATGTTTACAAAAGTGACATCTATGATTTCTATAGATAACTAACAACTGTTTGTATGCGATGCACGCCTATAAGAGTCAATGTATAATGAGAAAATTCACAGTGTTTAAATTTAGAAGTAGAACATAAAAATTAAATAATATTCGTAAATTATTAAGTGTCTCGTCTATAATGCATCAAGAAAACTAAAATGATAACTTGATCTTGGTTGCTCGACTGACATTTTGCTCTAAACTGACAGGATGAAAAGACTGGTATTCACAGCTGAAAAATAAATAATAAATAAACTAAGCGCCCTGACTGGAACGAAACTGACTGATGAAGTGAATGAACTGATGAGTTTGACGGCTGATTGTGTTGACAATTTGACATTTTGATTAAGATTGTAATTGTAACATTCTTATTTATTAAACTTTATAAGAAATATCAGATAACATTGAATTTGTTACGTATTAGGCCAAAATCCACAATACAGTGCCTTTGTGTTTTAATGAAACAATTCTGGTATTGTGAACAGTTATTGTGTAAACTAAAAGTGTAATAATGCGATGGTTTGTGGTACCTACTGTTAGTATTGATAAAATGAAGTAGGTAGTGGTGATAGGCGTAGTGCTAGTGGCAGACAGTCGCATCAGCGTAGAGCGCCGTCATGGATGGACAAGCTGATGCAGACAGGGGCCTGTGAGTAACACCTGTTTTAGTTTACAAAATAAGTAGAAGGTACTTACCTTAAACACACGAAGGTTTTAGTTTAACATACTACTATTACCGTAGGTACATTAAATAGTTACTTAAACACACAAACACACACCACATATTTAAATTAGTTAACGATTAATGACATGTTATACATATACCTACTCCATTGTTTACTAATACTGTAATCACCAACATTGATACAATGGTGAACATGCCATAGAAAGAGACATACCTACAGTGTATTACATTGACATATTACCGTAACCAACAGAGCAATAGTTATACTTTAATTTCATTCAAATATAAATGTATTTTGAGGTTCCATAATTTCATTTTGAAAGTAGCGATTAGTGAGATCACTTATAAAGGTGTTGGAGTAATACAGATTGTATGAATAAGGAATGATGAACAATTTTATAGGTACAAGAACAACAAACAGAGAAGAGTATTAATGGTGGAAAATCCATGGTCTTTGGAATTAGTTAATTGAACATATCATTGTATAATTCCAGGTTGGGGGTGGACAACAGTGCAGCCGAAGGTGATGGAGACAGGGGCAGATACAGGTTTGTTATATATAGATATGTTTTTTTTATACTACTTGGGGGCAAACAAGCATACAGCCCACCTGATGTTAAGCAGTTACTGTAGCCTATGAATGCTTGCAATTCCAGAGGTATCACTTGCGTGTTGCCAATCCATTGCTGTATACCAGGGCTTTAATATGAGAGTATCCTGGGGATAGGAATACGTTTCTTTCAAAATGCATCCCTAAATGAGCGCTGGAGACCTGTATTCGCACACAGGAACACATCTACACAGCTGTGTGTAGTTATTTGCCCGTGGTCTTCTGTAAGGTGGAGGTCCTTCCCCAGTCGGGCTTGCTTGCTTGTACGGTGTTCTACCTCTCTCTAAATGTATGTTTCAAGACATGTATGTTAACAACAGTCTACTAATAAGTGGACTGTTGAACATACATGTCTACTTATTAGTAAAAGTATGACACAATAGTGTGACACTTGTAAGAGTAGCTCTGGAACCCTAACACGGGTTCTTATTGTTGTTAAAGCCTTACCTGACATACTGTCTCTATAGCTAGAGAGTTTTTTCTTAGTAAAGGCTCACAAAGTAAAGATAGCTTTCCAGAGACTTATGTTATTAACTGGGTTAGTAAAATAAAATAAATTTAATGATGTCTATCTGTTGACATTGATTGTTGGCAAGAACTTAGCTTTTTATTTATTTAGGACATGGGAACTTACAGCTATAATAAAGTTAACACATAAATCCTATTCTAAGTGTACACTTGTAGTGCCAGGGTAATGAGCCGAGTGTGAGGTAAGCACTACACACACTAGGTGTGTATGTACACAAACATATTCACCATAAATGAACATTACAGGTACAGTCAAGGACATTAAAAAACATCTAGGCACATTCTGCTGATATTCTCAGCCTGTAATGTTAATTTTTAGTTAGTTGTAAAATAATTTATATTTAGATACTGTTTTCATTTATATATTATTATATAAAGTTTAAAGTCCTGACTTATTGATTGCCTGATTTATATTCAGCCCACAGCCTAAACTGCTAGTTCGAGAGAAATGAAATTTGGATGGTGAATTTAATCGAGCGCGTCAGATTTTCTAAGGGGATGTTAACTAGCCTAAAAAAAGCTCTCATCTAATAATCTGACGATTTGGATGTGACGCAAACTCGTGGCCATTATTAGAAAATGGCAAAAAAAATCACCATTTTGACATATTCAAGCGCGTCAGATTAAGATATATATGGTTCATCTTTATGTCCTAGACGTGCTGTCTCATAATCTGACGTTTATCTGGAGGGATTCACCTAATCTGATAATTAAAAAAAATATATATACAAGGATCGGTCAAAAAGTTTGCGGAATTGGGGTGTTGTTGGGGGGTGGAGTATTTTTTTTTACCTGCACTGTGTGACTACTTATGAGTATAGTATAAATACCAAATTTCATAAAAATCGGGTCATTATTCATTGAGCTATCATCGATCAAACAAGTCAATCCGGAAGAAAACTAGAAAAACCTCCTCAAACCATTTTAGAAGAGATGTCTTCTATAAATTTACGGGACTCTTGCCCTTGTAAAACCATGATTTAAAAGTGGCACAACCTCTTCATGCACGGCAAAGATTCACTAGAAGACGACCCCAGTGCAGGGCGGCCTATTGAACGGCCTATAAAACTTGGTTTACTATTATGAGCCTGAGTCAAAGCAGGAGTCCGTGCAGTGGCATAAAAAGGGTACACCACCTCCAAAGAAATTTAAGGTGTTAAAGCTTTCTTGGATACAGAATGAGTTTTGCTGATAGATTATAAGGAAAAGGGTGTCAATATAACCGGAAAGTACTACGCTGCACTGCTAGAACGATTGCGAGATGCTGTGAAGGAAAAGGGGCAAATTGACCAAAAGCGTGCTGCTTTTACACGACAACGCACCCGTTCACAAGGCGCAAGTTCCGATGGCTGCCATACAAAAAGTGGGCTCCAAAATGTTGGAACATCCTATCTACAGTCATGTAATGGCAACAGAAACCAAAGTGGAGACGGAGTTAGAGAGTAATAGATAGAGAAAAAGTGAGAGAGGAATAGAAACACGGAGAGGGTAATATGGGAATGAGGCATCACGCAGCTGCACGTATTAAACTTCATCGACAATTTTTTGTTACTTCGGCTTGTTGAAATCGTCAGATTATATATTTTTTGTCATCCTTGAATTATTTATTTCAAAATATTTAAAAAATCAGCCACGCTCGAAAATGTCGAGATGACGTTTTTTTTTACAACTTTGAAGTCCTCCCCTTTCTTTACGTCACTCGAAAATTGTCAGATTAGTGGAATATACACTTTTTAGCATGTAATTAACTCACCCTACCTTAATCTGACGCGCTCGAGAATATCTGATGATTATTTTTTTTTTACTAATCTGATCCTTTATCCTTGACGGGCGGCCATATATATGGTGCTCATATTTGGTGGAGGTACGTACTTAACAGGGTACAAGGTATCCCACTGTATATTAATCTGCCGCGCTTGAGTAAATCCCGAAATCCCTTCATGGGCTCCCCTGCTATATGTATTAATCTATTTATGATATTATTATAATAAGGATTCCATATTGTGCAGTACAGATGCAGTTCCAGTGGTCCATGTCTTTAGTTAGATAATAAAATATAACAATAAACACGGACAATAACAACACAATTTGACGTAATTATTAGTGTATAGTGACGATAGTGCATTAGAGTGTGTGTGTTGCAGCATGATGGTGCGATGCGCATCTCAGTCGTCGCTGGACGAGTCGTCCCAGCGGCCCGCGTCCAGCGACAGCGGTAATGGGGGCGGCGCGCAGCACGCTAACAAGTTACTGGAGGCGTTGGCGCGCCTGCGTCGCGACGCCACGCTGTGTGACGTCATCCTGATCGCCCGCCCCGACGCCCTGCTCGAGCGCCCCGCCGGCGACGGCCCGGCGCTGGCGCACCTGGAGGCCCCGCTGGCGCACCTGGACGCCCCGCTGGCGCACCTGGACGCCCCGCTGGCGCACCTGGACGCCCCGCTGGCGAGCTCCGACGCCCCGCAGGCGCGCCCCGACGTGCCCGTGAGCGCGCACCGCGCCGTGCTCGCCGCCTGCTCGCCGTACTTCCACGCCATGTTCACGCAGTTCGACGAGCGGACGCAGTCCACCGTCACGATACAGGTCGCTCGATTCTTACGATTATCTCTACCCGATCCGATCCCGCGTCGACCGTCGGTGGGGTGGAGCGCATCGTTCTAATCGAACGTCCCGTTTTTCAGAACGTAGATCCGGCCGCGCTCGAGGCGATAGTGGAGTACGTGTACACGCCCGAGTCCCTCGTCATCACGGAGGATAACGTCCAGGTGAGAGTCGCGACACCCCCGCGCGTGAGTCGGGTCAGCGAGCGGCGTGACTGAGCGCGGTTCGTCCTCGTGCCGACAGAGCCTGCTGTCGGCGGCGTCGCTGCTGCAGGTGTGCGGCGTGCGCGAGGCGTGCTGCGTGTTCCTGGCGGGCGCGCTGTCGCCGGACAACGCGCTCGGCATCCGCGCCTTCGCCGAGCTGCACGCGTGCACCGACCTCTGCCTGTGCGCGCAAGGCTACATCGAGACGCACTTCGTGGAGGTGCTGGAGACGGAGGAGTTCCTGGCGCTGGAGGCGGACGCGCTGGGCGCGCTGCTGGACAGCGACCGCATCACCGTGCCCAGCGAGGAGGTGGTGCTGGACGGCGTGCTGCGCTGGGTGCGGCACGCGGGCTCGCGCGCGGCGGCGCTGGGCGCGCTGCTGGAGCACGTGCGCCTGCCGCTGCTGGCGCAGGACACGCTGGTGGCGCGCGCGGGCGCCGAGCCGCTGGCCAGCGCGGGGCTGCGCGTCAAGGACCTGGTGATCGAGGCGCTGTCGTTCCACCTCATGCGGCCCGAGCGGCGCCTGGCCGCGGCCGCGACGTGCGCGCGCGCGCGGCCCCGCCAGCCGCCGCGCTCGCCCAAGGTGCTGCTGGTGGTGGGCGGCCAGGCGCCCAAGGCCATCCGCGACGTGGAGGCCTACCACATGGAGTGCGGCCGCTGGCGCGCCGCCGCCGACCTGCCGTCGCGCCGCTGCCGCGCCGGGCTCGCCACGCACCAGGGGAAGGTCTACGTCGTGGGCGGCTTCAACGGTCAGTGCCAGTGCCAGTGCCACACACGCACGCACGTATCGGACATAAACCAGAGAGATGAGATTCTCCCTTACCCTATACTCTTGACATAATAATTGAGTGGTTAAAATATAGAAAATATAGATGGATGACAACTTGTGTGTCACACTCTTCTAAGTTTTCTTTTATCTAGAACTTTGTTCCTCATGCATTTGGGTATGTTTTCAGTATCCGTCTTGATGGTGATCACTGGTGTACATTTCCATGCTGCTGTCTGAATTAGGGTGGTTATATTTATAGTAGCTTCTTCAATATCATCATTTGATTTAAGTGGTACTCGCAGGTTAATGTTTGTTTCAACATAGCGTCAGAACATTTTCCAATCGATTTTTTAGTTATATAAAGATCCCTTGGTGGATGGTTTTATTAAGGTAGAACTTATCGCTATCAGAAGGTGTGCGGTCAGAGCTGCTATCTAGACAACTTTCAACTCCGAAATACCTTGTACACAAAGAAGTCCAGTAAGTCAGGCAAGTTATTGGGATCGGTAGGCCAATATGAGGGTTTGTCAGTGCTCAAGACTTGCAGTTTATTTAAGTCGAGACTTTTTTCAGTTCTTGACCTCTGAGTAGAGTTAATCGTGAACCCCAGTACACATTTTAAACGTTCCAATCCCCACCGCAGATAAATCTCTGTCCAAGTGTTCTAAAGTGTATTAAATATTGTGACATTGTGTGATATATACGTGGTGGTGGAGTATAGGTGTATATTGTATAGTACGTGTGTGTGCAGGCACGCTGCGCGTCCGCAGCGTGGACGTGTACGACGTGGGCTCGGACACGTGGGCCACCGGGCCGCCGCTCACCGCGCGCCGGTCCACGCTGGGCGTGGCCGCCGTGGGCCACACCATCTACGCCGTGGGCGGCTTCGACGGCGCCACCGGGCTGAGCTCGGCCGAGGCGCTGGACACGCGCGAGGGCACGTGGCGGCCCATCGCCGGCATGTCCACGCGCCGCTCGTCCGTGGGCGTGGGCGTGCTGGGCGGCCAGCTGTACGCCGTGGGCGGCTACGACGGCGCGTCGCGCCAGTGCCTGCACACGGTGGAGCGCTACTCGCCCGCGGCGGACGCGTGGGAGCCCGTCGAGGACATGTCGGCGCGCCGCTCGGGCTGCGGCGTGGGCGTGGTGGAGGGCGCGCTGTACGCCGTGGGGGGGCACGACGGGCCCGCCGTGCGCCGCTCCGTGGAGCGCTGGCGCGCCGGCGCCGGCTGGGCCCCCGCGCCGCCCATGCACACGGCGCGCCGCAACGCCGCCGTGGCCGCGCACCACGGCCGCCTCTACGTCGTGGGCGGCGACGACGGCGCCGCCAACCTCAACACGGTCGAGGTGCAGTAGTGCACTACTCGCTGTCATGTACCGCCAGCGGGCTCAGTAACGTGACGTCTGACTCGTGCCGGCAGGTGTTCGACCCGGCGACGGACACGTGGACGATGCTGGGCGCCACCATGTCCGTGGGGCGCTCGTACGCCGGCGTGGCCGTGGTGGAGCGCGCCGGGGCCGCGTGATGCCGCGCGGCGGCGGACGCGCCTCCGCCGCCGCGCGCGCGCGCCCCCGCCCCGCGCCCCGCGCCCGCCGCCGCCCCCGCCCCGCCGGCCCCCGCGCGCCTCGAGCCGCGCTACGCCAACGTGGGCGTGCACCCGGGCGCGCGCTGGCGCCCGCTGTACGTGCAGCGCGCCGAGCCCGGCCCCTACTGGTGCTCCCAGACGCTGGAGTTCAACGAGCGCTGCGGCGCGGGCGGGGGCGCGGGCGGCGGGCCCGCGGCGCGGGGCGGCGGCACCATGCCCCGCGCGGCCCGCGCCCCGCTGCTGCGCGTGTCGCTGGGCGACCTGGCGCTGCCGCCCTGCGTGCTGCTGCTGCCGGCCGCGCCGCCGCCCCGCTACCGCGCGCTGGCGGCCCCGCCCGTGCCGCTGGTGGCGCTGGGCGCCGAGCCGGCGGCCGGCCCGTCGGGCGCGCGCCCCGCCCCGCCCGCGGACGACGAGGAGGACGAGGACGAGGACGAGTGAGTCGTCCGTCGCGCGTGCTCAGTGACATTGCGGAACTGCGCCGTTACGAATCTCGATGTGTTGCTATTTTTGTATAACGTGTTAGTGGTTAGCGCTGTAGATACGCACGTAGCGGCCTAGTGGTGCGAATACTGTTGACTTGTTGTTAGTATGACGGCGGGAGGTGGCCGCGCAGTACGTGCTGCTCTCCGCTCGGAGGAACATTCGACGGAGCGGCGAGCACCCAGTCCCAATTTATCAATTTAGCTTCATTGTAATACAAATTAATAAATGGGAAATGTGGTGACATTATCGTATTGATCGGCATATCTCCTGGGCTATGTTTGCATGTAATATATCTCGATAGTGACCGACTGTACCGGTTGTTTAAGTAAACAAATAAACGTTCATTCCGTCGTCTATTCACCTAGTTTTTATTTCACCTAACTCTAGATGGTTCTGGTCCCGCTACTTTGACGTTAAGTGGCAACTGCTAACAATATTGATACGAGACAGTTTACCTCCTATCAATCACAGTTCTGATCGGAGGACGGGGAAAATCCTGTTTGTACCACACGAATTAAAGTTATTTATTTGATCCGCTAGCGCTGGTCCCGCCATTGATGGTCCGATAAATTGTATACGTCATGTACTTATATGAAAATCACAACATTTCACAAGAAATCCCATTTACAAAATATGTTGGTACTGGTTATGTAGGTAAGTGGCGGACCTCCATGAACATACTAATGTATGTTTCAGATGTGTAACTCATGCATGAAACAAGTTATTGTCAATTCTATGTTGTTAGATATTATGTACCTACCTACCTATGTATATGGTAGCTATTAGATATGTATCTGTTATATGGAACACTTACAGATAAAGTAACAGATTAGCAATTGAATATTAATGAACTAAGCCTTTATATTATATATATATCAGTTATTTTTAGGTTTTTGGAGTCGGTTTCATTTTTTTTCTAACATTTTTCTATTCCTAGTGATAAAATAAAAGTAAAAAAAATATGAAAAACATTGTTAATACCTATAATATTTTAGGGTTGCCCTCGATTTCCCAGGGATTCCATCATCAGATCCTGACTTGGTGCCAATGGGACTTCTTCTAGAGGTAGTTCCATTGGCACCAAGTCAGGATCTGATGATCCTCTATACTCTCTCTATCTCTATACTATCTCTATCTCTCTATCAAATAAAAAAAGAATTTTGAGAATGGAGAAATCCACAACTGGGGGAGATATCGCTGAACATACATAAAAAAAATACATACAACATATAACGTCTCCTCCTTTTTTGAAGTCGGTTAAAATACATGCATTGTCCCTTGTCTCACCTATGGGTGTTAAACGTGGGCTCCCACATCATTACATAGAGAAAATGTTGCGGCATATTAACACTTAATGGAGAGAAACATTTTCGGTCTCAGAAAAAGCGACTGAGCCATAAAAATAGACATAAGAAGGAGGATTTAAGTTACAGACATTTTGCGCAGGATAGATCTGCTCAAATGGAAATATACTGGCCATATGATGCGCTCTAAAGAAGAGAAGTGGGGCAAGCAAGTCATAAATTGGTATCCCAGAGACTACAAAAGAAGTAGAGGTAGACCATACTGCAGATGGGAGGAGCAATCAAAATAACAGAGACACATTGGAGAAGGGTCACGCACGACCGACAGGAATCAGAGGAGAGAGTTGGAGGAGTCCTTCGCCGGCAGACGAAGGTCTGAGATAAGGGACATTTTATAATAATTATGTAACTCCAACCATGTCTTCGCCAACCGATCAGTAACGGTAGGAAAATACTGGTAGAGGTGGCGTCGGCGGTAGGTAGTAATACGTTTCTTTCAAAACGCAGCCCTAAATGAGCGCTGGAGACCTGTACTCACACACAGAAACACAACTACACCACTGTGTGTAGTTATTTGGCTGTGGTCTTCTGTAAGGTGGAGGTCCTTCCCCAGTCGGGCTTGCTCACTAGTATGGTGTCTTACCTCTCTTAAGTATCTCATTGCTGTTGCCATTTATTATTCACAATTCTGTAAACTTCAATTTGTTCTATAAATAATCGGGTGATTTTAAGGCGATCACGTCGCACTCAATCACCTCGATAGAAAGTAAATAGGTAGATAAGTAAGGACTTTTAATACAGATTACTAATTAAGTTGTCGGTATGCGCATGCGCCTGATGCCTGTCAAGCAACGAGGGCTCGCTTCTTACGCGACAGTGCGAGGGCTCTGTGTCGGTACTCCGCGCTGTCGGCAGATCCCTGTGGACCGCCGCCGCAGTATGGCGATTGTATGCAAATCTGTGGCGGGCGAGTGATCAACAGGTGACGGTCAGTACTCACTGTGCTGAGTGAGTGTTGTCGGTGCAGGCGGCGGGCGGGGCGCGGGGGCGCAGGGGCTCGTCGTCGTCAGTCGGCGCTGAGTGGCCGCAGCGACAGCACGCGCCCGCCCCGCCGCCCGCCGCCGTACGCCGCACGTCGTGCGCTGTCTGTGTTGTGTTACCAGTGAGTGTGCTCCAGTGACCAGTGGCTAACGGAGACCAGCATGCCCCTAGTGGCCCTGCCGGCTCCCACATCGCACCGCGGCCCAGCTGTTCACACGTCACTCGCATCGTGAGTACCTACCTGTGCCTCACAGTAACGCGGTCGAGTTCACTGGCATGTACCCTGCCCTATCCTGTCTCTGTTCTTCTATTAAATAATAATGATTGAGAATGTAGGACAAACATAACTGTTGCCGGGCACGAAAGGAATATTATGTCTGGCATATTGTTCATAACTAACTGTAATAAATGTACCTAGTTAGTAGCTAGGTAAATCAGTAGGTAATGGAGCAGATCTGCCAGACCCCCTCGCGCCTTCTATATAGTGTAGTGTGTAACAACGCCAGACAAGCTCGACAAATGTGAATGACGTAACTAAACATTGCACAAAATAAGTACCTAGGTACATACTTACAACAAGTACAACATACAGGCGCAGCTGACGGAGATAGATACAGCATGCAGGCGCTATTTAACTACAATTATATAATAGGTATACATATACTTTACTACTCTGCTACATACTATTATAGGTAGGTAGGTACTAAGTTGTTTACAAACTACACCTAATGTTATGATGAGGCGCGGCGCAATAACGTGTGGCGCCGAGTGTTGTGAGTTCGATTCCCACACGGGATATCCATGCACCCGAGTCTGAGTGTAAGTGGGTACGTTCGTAATGTGAAGTAGGTTTAACCATAACACTCAAGTGAAAGATACATTATACGTACTACGTCGATGAACGCACCAAAACAGTATACAGTTAGGTACTGTATATTTTACGTTAGTACCTACCTACCGGACGATGAGTAGTGTGGAGTGGCACGCGCATTGCATTAGATCGTACCTGTAGCACAGAATACGTACAGGTACTTGTAGCTGATGGTAGAGTGGAGGTTTCATAACTTTTTACATTATAAAACAAACATTTTAATTTCATATCGCGTGTGTACTTCATGTGTACCCATCAACATTTTGTTATAAAGTACGTACCTACGTATTTCAAATAAACCAATAGGTAAACACCCCGCCCGGCGCGCCCGCGCCCCCGCCCCTGTAAAGCTGGATACGCCAATTTTGTTATTATCATAAACAAGTCGTCTTGTAATCATTTTTATACTACTTGGTGTTAAATAAGCATACGGCCGCCCGCCTGATGGTAAGCAGTTATCGTAGCTTATGATCGCACTTGCATATTGCTGACCCACAAAAATCACACAATTTATAATCGAATTGAATATCTCTGGGATAGGAAAGCATTTAATTCCACACGTATTCCTAAATAAGTGCTGGAAACCTGAACTCATACACAGCAACACAACTACACCGCTGTGAGTAGTTATGTGGCGGTGGTCTTCTGTAAGGTTGGGCTGTGCCCTGCCTTAGAATGATGTTTGCGCTGTAGTGCAGGTACAAGCGCCGCCAACAGTGGGCGGCGGCGGCGGCTCGCGATGAGCAGCGAGCCCGAGGGCGCGCGCCATGAGGAAGTTCATCCGCACGCGCGCGCAGGCGCCCTCCCCAGCGCCGGCGCCCTCCCCGGCGCACCCGCCCGCGCAGCTCCCGCTCAACGGCCACGCGCACAAGACCAACGGACACGCAAGTCAGTATGCACACGCTCTCATTACCACTGCCACCTTCTACTGACACATTCTCTTAACATTATAAGTCTTGCTGCGTGCGACTAGGTTACAACTTGTGGTTCAACTGTCTCAAATCATCCAAGTTGCCAGAAAATAATTATAATCACAAGCACTAAGATGTTCACCGAGGAATATTATCTCGAGGTGTTCGCTAGCGTAGCGTAGCGTTACTGCGCCAGTTGTGGACACGTGGTGGCGTGTGGCGTGTGACGTTGACGATACTAACGCTAGCAATATTAGCTAAAGTGTGCGCTGCTCAGTGCGGAAGCAGCGCGCACTGTAATTTGTTCGAGCAGCGCACGAACATCGGTATGGCACCTAATTAACGTTCAACTAACGAGCCGCCACGTAACAGCGCTTGCCTCGTAACGAACAGGACATCACCACCACAATAACCGTCACACACAGCGGCCGTGAGCCGCGAGCCGCGACCCAGGGTATCCTAGTAGGCACCAGGGTATACTACTTAAGTATTATTATTATACTGCGAGTTGTACTTAAGGTCTGTCAAACTGTCTGCGAATATGGATTGGTTCAAATCCGACTAACAGAGTAACTGCACCTGCACCGTATAGAACACAGCAGCATCACTACGTGGATAGTGCCGGTTGTGCTGCCGTTACTTATACCTAGATACAGCTAGGGTCTTTAGTGCTCCTCACGCCATCGCTGTTTTAGCAGCCAGCGGAGAAACTTGTAAATGATGCATAGCATTGTATACATGATATGCAGAATAAGAGAAATAGGGCATAGTGCCCTACTACGAAAAAGTTCCACTAGGGAAGGACCTCCACCTTACAGAAGACCACAGCCAACTGGGTTTCAGGAAAATGTTTCTTTCATAACGCATCCCTAAAGACCAGTACTCACACACAGGAACACATCTACACCGCTGTGTGTAGTTATTTGGTTGTGGTGTTCGGTAAGGTGGAGTCTTATCATTCGGATTGGATATGGACTGTGAGTTGTGTGTAACCTACCACGTGCACTTGTATGTACAGGTTGTGTTTCGTCGACAGATGGCGCGAGCGCGCGGCGCGATGACCAGCACTCCACGCTCTCCAGGTATGTCTCGCGGCGGTGGCGGTGGTGGTGGTGGTGGTGGCCACTACAGCGCGTGCCTCACACGTGCGTGTCCTGTGCAGGTACTGGGGCGGCTCGCAGGCGGCGCCCCCCGCGCTGTTCGAGGACGGCGCGTTCCCCGCCACGTGGCGCGCGCTCGGCGACAAGAGGCGAGCCGCCGCCGTGCGCTGGCTGCGACCCCACGTGAGTACTGCACTACCTACACCTACTAACTGCTACGACCTCCTGGACATCCCCCTCCCCCAAGGATTTCACGGCACTCGGTCCTTGCCTTGTCGTTTGTGATTAATTTAAAGCACTCTGAACTCTGAATATAGCAACTATCAACATATTCATACAAAAAATATATAAGTACCTATGTACTAGATGTACTACCTCAACTAAAAAAAAAAAAACTTCGTACTACCTCAATAAATAAAACTTCCCTGTTAAATATAATTGATTTCTAAACATCGCGCGACGGGATAAATATCAAATGTTTGACAGGTAGGATTAGTTTCTAAAATAAAGTGAAATGGTTGTTTTTATTAAAATCAAAGCACTTTTTTTTATATTCACTCACCTTTTAAACCGTTCCTAGACTTCCAAAAATCAAAATTAGCCAAATCAGTCCAGCCGTTCTTGAGTTTCAGCGACACTTATTAACAGCAATTGATTTATAAAATAGACGAATTTAAGCTACCTCCACTTTTTTAAGTCGGTTAAAAATTTTACGTGATCTAAGGGAAATTACGATATGTACTCTCGTCGTAAGACCCAAAGAATACACGCGTGACAAAGTATAGTATGTACATTGTACACAGCAATGACTATACAACCTCATTCTCTTTGGTACACAAATACAAAATGTATAAATATAGACCAGTAATGAGACGTTGCACAAGACGTGTAAGCCAATGCCAATGTAACAATAGGCGGCAACCTTCAAGTCAATAGTGACCTTAAAATGTGCTAAATGTTATTAATACTCGTTATTTAATATTAGCGCTTCACTAGTGACATAACCGCCGCATAACTAACTCACGAGACACGTACGACATACACTAACACTACTTCTGCTGCTGCTATCGCTCGCAAGCGCACACCTACTCGTGTGCATCGCAATAATATTGATTCGCAATGGTTTAAGTTTTGTTCTTTTAATAACTACTTATACAGACTAAGGTGTAAGATACCTTTTATTTATTTCTGTACCTAAATAGCTATATAAAAAAAATATATAATTTCAAATCACGTAGGAACTGACCCGAGCCATTCACATGTAATCTGTCAGTGCAGACTGCAGTGTGGGTGTGTGACATGCGGCGAGATCGAACGACTATATCTACATTACAAAGTGTAGCTATCAGCGTCGCGCACTGCCTGCATACATGACACTATACATTGTATGTGTATATACACGTAGAGTAGAGGCGCGTGCGCTCAACGGGACCTGCTTCCGGGCACGCGTGTGCACCGCTTATATGGCCGTTACTTATTAATATACATATTATAAATAGAAGATACATTTTGCCACGTACTTACCTTCGTTGTACAGTCTCTATTCTCTATAGTCGACTAAGTAAGTACTGAATGGGAACGCCCGCGCCCGCGCCCGCGCCTTTACAATTACATTTAGCCGACACAAAAGACATCGACGCGCTCACACATAATATCCACTACACACATTATGTAGTGTGGGTGGTGGTCTCGTGGTCTCAGTGATAAGTACCTACAGATAGTGATGCAGCTTGTAACTACTACATTGTGTATATACTGTATGCGGTGCATTGTTATCGGTACATTTCAGTAGTAGGTACAATTATTTGTAATCCGCACTACTGCAGATGTTATATTATTATGTAGGTGACTGCTACTACGTGTGGCTAGCTCGTCGCGCGTCGCCTCGGTAACGACAAATAATATTATAAATACCTAGCTATATATAGACAAATCGAAGACCTCCTCCTTTTTCCAAGTTTCTTAATAATTAATCTATAATTTTTCAAATACATTTAAAGTTTTTAAAATATTTGTTTTGTGTGCGTATGGCGGGGTTCTGTGCCGGTAACAAACATTACGAGTCAATTCGTAATGTTCTCACTACTCACTTCACTTATAGTTTCAACATAATATTATAACAGTTATTTAGTTATGTGTTTTTGAACGTTTTCATATTCCACGGATACCACACGTGTGGTGTAGACAAGACGAGCGAGTGATGCCCCAGGTATTGTGAGCATCCCTAGGTTGCGAAGTAGCTGCCTTCCTAAATAACATAAATAATAAAGGGTCGGCAACGCGTGAGTTGCAAGCGTCCATAGGCTTCGGTAACTGCTTACCACCAGGCGGATCGTATGCTTGTTTGCCTCCCAAGTAGTATAAAAAAAGTAGCTACATATATTAAGCGTTACCTAACTGGCTCATGTAAGTCCGTCATTTCCGAAGTAAGAAGCATGAAATTACATATATGTATAAACATACTAGTTTCTGGTTAGAAATAAGTGTACACCTATATAGAAAAAAGAAAGAAAATATATTTTAATATTCCACCCCTAAGATGATAAAATATGGGATGAACAGTTGTATGGAATCCCTGTATTTTAAAGTAAGAAGTATTTTGGTTTAAAAAAAAAAATTTCGCCCTTTAAATATTTTTATTTTATTTTATTCAAGGAAACAAACAGTTACATACGTAAAGGTATAACAATTAAGTGGCATAACAAATAAACCTATAGTTCCCTAAATGTTTTTAAAATGTTGTAGATGTACACTGTGCCGATAACAGAAAATAACGCAAAGATCTAGTTACAAAATCAACATCTGGTTGCGCTGTTTCACATCAGCAGGCAGCAACAGTAAGAATTCCAAAACGAATATACAAATAATAAAAATCCAATCAAAAATGACTATTTTAAATCCAATATTTGTTTTTTAAACGAATTTAAAGAAAGATGAAACGTGTCAATGTCTATGAAATTTTCGTTATACAATGAACAAGCACGTCGGATATAACTATTCTTAGCATAACAAGTAGAACAAGAAGCTACAGAAAACAGATTCCTACATCTACAGGATCGCTCAGTTCTGCGAGGAATTCTAAAAGAAATATTGTGTAATAATGTTGGGGCATCAATAATATCATTAATAATTTTGTATAGTACATTAGTACAATCACGGCGATGATGTAATGTATGCATTTTATGTTTATCTAAAGTAAGTTCATATTCTAAATAAGTATTATTCTTCATGCAAACATGTACATAGGCGGACTTAATGCCATAGGCATTCTCTACCAGTCAACCACGGTGATGCAGAGATAAACGAAGTAGGTGCAATAAGAAGTCACTTCAATATCGAATAGATACGATTAACCGAATACACAAAAATACATATACTGAATCAAATAAATATATATAATATAATATATATAATTATATAGCATATAATATATACAATTATACAGCCTACTGCGAACAAAACTGTTAAACAGATTTTTATAAGTATTAGGACGTTTGAATGGTTTCCCAATACGCAATATAAAACCTAACTGTTTATAGGATTTGGTTAAAAGCGAATCGATGTGAGGGACAAACTTTAATTTTGAATCAAAGATAATACCTAAATCACGAATCTGATTTACCCTATTCAAGTTCGTATTACATAATTTATAGTTATATGATATAGTGTTATTTTTTCTAGAAAAACTTAAAACGTTGCATTTATCAATGTTTAAAAACAAATTATTATTAGAACAGAATAATTCAAAGTTAGATAGGTCGGTTTGTAGTAAATCACAATCATTAGTATTCTTAATAACCCTAAACATTTTTGTATCATCTGCATAAAGTAAAATATGGGAATTTTTAACTGTGCGAGTAATATTATTAATATATAGTATAAATAGCAAGGGGCCTAAATGGGATCCTTGTGGAACTCCAGAATATATCAATTTTGTTTGAGAAATTGGCCATATAGGATAAATTTATCTTTTTTTAAATTGTACCCCGTAAATTAAAAATAAAAATGAATCCGTGCGAAGCCGGTCCGGGCCGCTATATACGAGTATATACCTATATGTATGCATGGCGCGGCATGTTCTCGTGGTGTGCGGCGCACGCACGCGCACGCACACACACACGCGCACACGCAACACAAACATTGCGCAGTTTAACGAGGCTGCACTTGTTCAAATTTCAAACACATAAGTACCTACATATAAATATACGTGAACAGAAAGTAGGTCCTGCGTGTTGATCTAGTGTCAGGTGACCCCCCTGCCCCCCTCCGCCTCCCCGGCCTCCTCGCGCTCCAGCACTGCCACTACTGTGTCGTCACCGGTCGCGTGCCAAGTACCTACATATCGCTCCTATATCCTATCATTTAAGTACCTATATTAACAAATCATAATATAGTGACAAAAATAATGTTTAAAAAAGAAAACCGACTTCAAAAGCTAAAGATAACTGAATACAGATTGTAGTCGGTGCTATGTTCATCCTGTCACATAATATTCAGCTTAGCACCGAGTTCAATCTG
The DNA here is from genome assembly GCA_947095525.1 of Trisateles emortualis. Lineage (NCBI taxonomy): Eukaryota > Metazoa > Arthropoda > Insecta > Lepidoptera > Erebidae > Trisateles > Trisateles emortualis. The sequence continues at coordinate 18,499,870 of OX352745.1, forward strand.
TATTCAGTTATCTTTAGCTTTCTGAAGTCGGTTTACTTTTTTTTCTAAAAATCTTTTATTTTTCTATTTTTAGTGAAATAAAATCATTTGAGAGTTGCCCTCAATTTCCCTGGGATTCCATCATTAGATCCTGACTTGGTGCCAATGAGACTACCTCAAGAGTAGACTTTTTCAAATAAAAAAGATATTTTGAAAATCGGTCCACAAATGGCGGAGAAATTGGTGAACATACATTAAAAAAAATACATACAGTCGAACATAGAACCTCCTCCTCCTTTTTTGAAGCCGGTTAAAAATGGATAGTGGACAGAAAGTATGAGGTATATTCTAAGACATTGCCTAACTATTTGACACGGTTGGTTCCCATCTTTATTCGGAAAATGGTGGCTCTGTCTGTCAGACTATGTCTTTTTAATGACTATATGACCGAACGTCCTTAAACAGCTAAGATTTTATAAATTAAGAGAGGTAGGGCAGCGTACTAGCGAGCAAGCCCGACTGGGGAAGGACCTTCACCTTACAGAAGACCACAGCCAAATAATTACCCATTGGCTGTGGTCCTCTGTCAGAGTACAGGTCTCCAGCGCTCATTTATTGATACGTTTTGAAAGAAACGTTTTTTATCCCAACGATACTCCATCCTAAAGCTCTGATGTAAAAAATGGGTTGGACATTCTGGTACTGCAAGCGTCCATATGCTACGGTAACTGCCTTACATTAGGCGGGCGCATGTTTGTTGCCACCCAAGTAGTATAAAAGAAAGATAGGTGACTTGGTGATGGTTGCGGCCAGCCGCCTAGCCGGTGCCATTTGGCAAATTAGCTGACGTCTCATTTGGCATATCTAATCGAGCTGCATCAGTGCCACGGTGCACTGTATAAACAAGTGATTTCATGTTTTGTAAATTCGTGTTCGGCGCTTTATTAAAATGTTATTGATGTTAATGATGTCGCGAGATAAACTCACGGTACTTGATTCTAATAGGATCACGTCGTGCGTCGCTCCGCTGGACTGTTGACATCTAATCTGTACTTTACAACTAGCTTCCGCACGCGGCCACGTCCGCCTCTACAATCCCACGGGTACATGTTTTTTCCGGAATAAAATGAGCCTCTGTGCTACTCCAAACCATAATTGATCTGTGTGACAAATTTCATCCAGATCCGTTTTAGCTGTATCTCAACTTTCGCATTTGTAATATTAGAAGAATTAATGTTTTATTTATGTTTATATTCTTTACATTCCTTGTCTATACACTGTTGCTACTGTTTTGTTTTTATGTACCTACATAAGTAGGTATCTACAGGTACCTACTTATTAAGTTGATACTAACATCGTCACTCATTGGATGACTAATAACAATATGTTACTGTGTAAATGGGTCAAGTCTTCTTGGGAAAAATGCGCTTAAAAATTAACTTTAATAAATGTTCTTTTTATTACACGGTTCCTGTCGGATACAGCTGGTTAGCTATCCCATAGGAACTGTGCATTTGCCAGGATAAAGAGAAGTCCTTGTCATTTCCTAACCCCCTAAACTACGACTATACAAAAATATCATATCGACTCCTTACTTTATGAAAATCAAAGTTTTCGAATCTATCGTCCCAGGGAATAAAAAGTTTCACAAAAAATTCAAACCCCCATTTCACCCTCTTAGGGGTGGAATTAAAAAAACCTTTCTTAGTGAATATCTACACTTCACAAAGAACCCCCTCCAAATTTCACGTCTTTTTGGACCAGCAGTTTAGGCTGTGAGTTAAACATAAGTCGATCAGTCAAGACTTTGATATGTATCTACTTAGATGAACTAGATTAGTACTTACAAGTAGGTACGCACGGCTTCAGCGGACGCGACGACCATTCGTACATGTCACCGTCGAGTAGGGGGTCGGCCGGCGCGGACACTGCTAGTGTGGTCGCTCTACAACATTATCATGAAACTGTATCGTTAAGATTATCTGTACCGTTAGAAGCGTCACGCCGCCGCCGCCGCCGCGCGCCGTCACGCCACGCCGGCGCCGGCGCGCCCTTGACCGCAGCGTTCTACCGTTCAATTGAACCAAACATGAAACGAGGTGCAATAAAGGTTAGACGCAGTACTTAGCGTGGATGCCAGCACTCACGGCAGGAGTAAAGTGTAAAGTGCTTATGTAGGGCGCGATTGTGGTGCGCCAGGACGCGCGCTCACCACGACACGACGCCACGACCCTTGTGTAATTTGTGTCCGTTAATTGTATGTTTGTAAAGTCTCCCGCGACATAGAGCTTGTTCCCTACGGCGAGAGTTGTCTTAAAATATATATATATATACGAGTATTATATCTACGTGGAAAATGTTACTTAGGTACATAAGTACTTGTACTTAATGTGTGTCATCTGCGCAAACAGGTGATGCCCTGTACAAACCACCACACACATACTGTTTATCCAGTCTATCCTGCTTTGGAATATTTCCTCCTTCTACAGACCAGGATGTCCACCAACCGTGACACATTTAAGTGAAAGGTACGGTAACTTTTGCTTGATAGTTCGGCAAAATTATCACAATAATAACTTGTTAAGTTTTATACATAATTATGTTAATATTTATGACTTCGAGTTCAGACTTAAATGCACCTACTACGTATTATCTTTGCATCACCCTTTTGATTGACTGGTGAAGAATGCTTCTGGCATTAAATCCGCCTTTATACATACGCCTGTATATGAAGTTTTAAATAAATAAATGTATAGAACAACACACACATTAGTTATTGTCCGTACGGAATTATTCGTTTGCATGATATTTGTCATGTTCAGATTCGGAAAAATCGAATGTACGTGACAAGCTTTAGAGTGGCACAAGTGGCTGAACAGGAACGGTCAGCTATTCCCAGAGTGATTGCGACGTAGCTACTTGACCCGGCGGTGCAGCGCGACAGCGGTGAGTCGGTGACTAGTCGCTACTCGCTAGTGACGAGCTCGGTGATAGTCACCTACATAGTTGTGAGCGTGCGAGTGGTGTGTGACGGTTCCCACGGGCCCGCGCGTCGTGTCAGCGCCACTCACAACATTATCATTTTCTTAGAACTATAATCTCACCTGAAACGGTGCCAGCATGTCGTACGATCTCTCCGCTCCGATGTGTCGCGCCCGCGTCTTTGCACTATATATTAAGTATTTTTAGTAGGTACAAAGATATAATTCCTGTGAGCATGTACCTACTCATAAGATGCAATATGACAAATATACTATATATTTGTCATATTGCAAAAATATTTCACTGAAGCATTTTTTTTTACAAAATGTTAGTAGAATTTAAAAAAGGTCTTACAAAATAAAGTAAGTAAAAGTGCTTGCACGTACTTGCTGGTCTCTCATATTCATATAATACTCATTAAAACAATACAAGCAATAAATGTAAAGCGATGGGCGTATTTCGTTAATCGGCATAACAAAATACGCCCAGCCTGGGGAGAAGAGCACCGCGCAGTACCCAATCGTAGCCGATGTTCCACAGGAGAGGGCCAAGGACGGACCCTTGTGGAAAACCGCTCGAAACAAGACGCACCTCCTCTCGAGGTATTCTGCCACTAGCAGCCGTAGGTATTTGGGCACTCCATGGAACCGGAGCGCTTCCCTGATGCTGCCAAATGACGGACTGTTAAAAGTTCGCCGTTCACCACGGCTTCTTCGGTCGAACACGAAAGCCATACTGGGCAGGTCGGGGCCATCCCCGCTCAGGTGCCGGACGATGCGGGAGGCAAGAATCCTCTCCAGCAACTTCCCCGCCTCGGTACCTATCTGATCTGATCTAACTTAGCACTAATACCATACAGATAATAAAAGTAAATAATGTAAAACATTTACATTCAAACCAAATAGCTGGGCAATTCAACTTTTTTTAATAGCCTGACATCTAGTAATGAAAATACTGATCTTAATTGTAATCTCTTAAATATACTCGACCATTATTAGCAATTATACTCGACTATAATCGCTAATAATTCTGACCCCTGTTTTTTTGAACCCTGTGAATGACCATGACGTATTAAAATCAATTAATAAATAACACCAACTCGACTGAGCATGACTACCTTACCTACTTACCTGCAAACTGTAATTCTAAAATTATGTGCTAAAATAATATAATATCCTTTTTGCCACAAATACATAGCTTTAATTCATCAATTATGCAAGGTCACTTTTCATCAAGATTGAAATGATCAGTCGCCAAACGCTCTGTCTGCTTAGGAGACGTGACAATAGAGACACGAACTATTATAGACCCATTACTTTAATCCTAATATTATTAAAAACTTTTGAAAGAATACTACCTCGGTATGCTAAATACCATCTAGAAAGTACAATTCAATTTCAAGATCAGCTTTAAAACTATGAAATAGTGCCAGAGTACCTCAGGAAAGTATTCTAGGCCCCCTAATGTTCCTATGTTATTAACCGACTTCAAAAAGATTATCAATTCGTGTGTAATTTTTTTATGTTTGTTACCGCAGAACTCCGTTATTTATGAACCGATTTGAAAAATAAAGAATTTTTCAATCAGTTGTCTGAGAGGATTTACTTTATGAAACATAAATTTATGAAAAGAGAGTTCTGATGATGGGATTAACGAGGAATTGAGGGATTTCACGGATGTTTAGCAACTATTAGTATAATTGAACTGAATAAATGATGATGAAGCCGGAAGGAAGGCAACGGAACCCCTTAAACAATGTCATCTGGCCGTGCTTATTTTAATGGTCATAAGATGCACTTTAGCTGTAAATTATCAGATTTAAAAAAACCGTTTTTAATGGAAGAAAAGTGAGATTAGCGTTTTTATAAAAGTGCACCCTGTTTAAATGATTTAGAAAACTTGCCGTATTGAATTCGGCATTTTTTTCGGCATTCGGGTTTTTTTTTGTTAAAATTATTTTATTCTAAGAGAGGTACTGGGAACCGATTTCCACGTTACAGATGACTTTGTAGCCAAATGTCTAAGTCGTGTTCCTGTGTGTGGGTACATGTATAAGAAAGAAAAGAACTTGACAAGTGACACACATCGATGTGCAGTACTTACCTACAACGCGCGCAGGAGCTGTGCGCGCGGCCGCGGTACCGCGGGGACGAGCGCGTCGCCGCCGCGTCCTCCTCGCCCGACGCGTCCGACGCGCTCGACGCGCCTGACGCGTCCGACGCGCTCGACGCGCCCCTCAGCGACCGTGACGACGAGGATCCCGCTAGGTAGCTATCTTGCTCACTACTACTTAGTATTGTACTGTATGAGCCGTGTGACTGCTACATTGGATGAACAAGCACGTACGGTATAGTAGATCGATCCCCATATATTGTGTCACGACCATTTTTGAAAACTGGGTCGGGCACATACCTATGGTACGGTACCTCCGAGTCCACAAGATTGTACTTTACAGCAAGTTGCTGATGGACAATCCTGGACAGGTTGTGTCTGTGCAAATAAATGCAAAATACTCGCCGTTTGCAAGACGAGAATAACCAGAAACTATGATGTATTATTATTACAATTTAGATATTAGTAAGTGTTTGTCGTCTAGGTAATCTATAACAGTATAATAAGTAATCTTTGCATGCTAATAATAATAAGTTACATAGCATGAGCATACATAGGTGGCAGGTGGAGGCGGGCGCGCTGGAGGGCGCGTGCGTGTGCGCGGCGGCGGCGGCGCTGTCGCTGGCGCCGCGCCTGCTGGACCGCGCGCTGCCGCCGCACTCCTTCCACCAGCGCTACACCGGTGCCTTCAGGTACTACAGACCACCTCAGTCTCTCCTTCTTCATCATATAATCAGGGGTAGAAATGTAGAAACTAATTAAGTGTTGTATTCTGATTATCTTCTCAACTCCTTAGATGCTAGCTTCCACCTGGAAGCCAGCATCTGCAGAAGTCTATAGTATATACACGGCGTCCACCTGGACGCCGATTGTATACTATAGACTTCAAAAGCACCCTGAGGAAGCCCAAATTGATGAAGAATCATCAAGGCGGACCGACTGCTGGCGCCCCTGAAGATATGTTGAGAACCATTCCAGTGTATCAGGCGAGATCAATGAAATGGGAGAATGGGATAGATGGAAGGATGTGGTGACCGACGGTATTGAAGGCAATCGATAAAACAACCAAAGCCAGCACAGTGACTTTGGAGTCTTCCATGCCCTCCCTAATATCGCTAATCACTTTTAGGAGAGCGGAAGTGGTACTATGTCCCGATCGAAAGCCGGATTGCAGGGGACTTAAAAGTTCCTTACGAAACACAAACTGAGACAATTGTTTGTGAACGCAGGCCTCAAGGATTTTAGAAGCTAAAGGAAGGATGGAGGTAGATCGAAAATGTGCAGGGAGAGTAGAATTGGAAGTTTTAGGAAGAAGCATGATGAAAGCTTTATTTATTTATTTTATTTTTTATTTTAATATTTTCGGAAAACTTACAGCTAGAATGTGAGATGTAACAAAATGCTAGTGAGCTGAAGGCCAATTATAAGTTTTCGCTATTAGAAATATTGTAACAGATTGTGATATACAATTTAACACATCAAACTATACAAGTCACATTATACAAGTTAAGAGTTAAAGGTTATTTCCTGTTATATATATATAGACAAATAGATATTCCAATTTAAAAATAAACAACAGAGAAAATATTCCAAATGGGAATTTAAAAAGAAAAAATAAAAAAGTGAAACGTTAGGTAACTTCAAAGAATTGGTTACACAATGTCTTTTTTAGGTTGGATAGATTTGTAGCGAAAATGTCAATGTCAACACTCTGGCACACAGTGTTGTACGTATTCTTTGCTCTAATGAGGTATGAATTTTGCCTGTAATTTGTTCTCGCTGTCGGGGCGTGTAGAACGTTGAATTTACGCAAAAATATTAAAGGAACTCGTAGTCCAATAAAAATAAGCTTTACGCCATAAGGAAGGAAAGGTGTTGCTATATAGGGAAAAGTTAATGATATGGCATAATGCTTCAATTCTATTGGCGAAAAGAGTCGGGTTGAAGTGGATTTGGCGTGACCTTGAGCTTCTGTTAATGAGGGTGTGGCGGGCGGCAGGTTCCGATTCTGGGTGTTCGGCGCGTGGCGCGAGGTCGTGGTGGACGACCGGCTGCCGACGCGCGGCGGCCGCGTGCTGTGCGCCAGCTCGGCGCGCCGCGACGACTTCACGCTGGCGCTGCTGCACAAGGCGTACGCCAAGCTGCACGGCGGCTTCGCGGCGCTGCGCGGCTGCGGCGCGGCGCGCGCGCTGCAGGACCTGTCCGGCGCCATCGTGCAGAGCTTCTCGCTGCGCCGCCAGCCGCTCGCGCTCACGTTCCAGGTGCTCAACTCCGCCGTGCCGCGCTCCACGCTGCTCGTGGCCACGCCGGGCCCGCGCGCGCGCGACGGCCTGCTGCCGGGCCAGGCCTACTGCGTCACGGGGCTGGCGCGCGTGCGCGAGGCCGGCCCCGCGCTCGTGCGCCTGCGCGCCGTGGGCGGGCGCGGCGCGTGGGCGGGCGCGTGGGCGCCGCTCAGCGCCGAGTGGCGCGCGCTGCCGCCCGCCGACCGCGGCCTGCTCGCCGACCGCGCCGACGAGCCCGGCGACTTCTGGTGCGTACCCACACGTTCTGTCGCATCTCGAATTAGAGTAGTGGTATCGTAGTCGACGACGTTAACGAGTCGAACGTGTACAGGATGTCGTTCGACGAGTTCGCATCGGCGTTCACCTCGCTGGAGCTGGTGCACGTGGGCCCGGACGACTGGCTGCGCGAGCCCGCCCTGCACGCGCGGCGGCCCTGGCGCGCCGTGCTCGCGCGCCGCCGCTGGCGCGTCGGCTACAACGCGGGGGGCCCGCCGTCCTGCACCGGTACCTACCGCGTCGTCCTTCGCGTTCGTACGCCGGACGATCGTGACGCTATTACACTCGTACGCTTCGGTTTCGCAGAGACGACGGGCACGAACCCGCAGTTCCACGTGCAGATACCTCGCGCGGAGACGGGCGGCGCGCGCAAGTGCCACGTCGTGGTGTCCGTGACGCAGCAGTACGACGTGTCCGGCGACGCGCGCCTGCGAGCCATCGGCTTCTGCGTGTACGAGCTGCCGCCCGGCGCCGCGCCGCGCCGCGACGCGCGGCCGCTACAGGGCCTCGTGAGTGTCCCCCGCCCGCCCGCCGCCCGCGCTCGCGCGCCCCGCACTCACGCCCGTTCGTGTTGCAGCGCGCGCTGGACGTGACGCACGAGTCGCGCGCCCGCGAGGTGGTGACGTTCTTCACGCTGCCGCCGGGCCGCTACCTGGTGGTGCCGCACACTCGGCACGCGCACACGGACGCCGCCTTCCTGCTGCGCATCCTCACGGACGAGCACACGGACGTGTGGGAGCTCAACGAGGACAACGTGATCGTGCGCGACCTGCGCGCGGAGCTCGCCGCCGACGAGCGCGGCGTGCCGGCGGAGGTGCGCGCGGCGGGCCGGCGGCTGGCGGCGGGCGGCGCGCAGGAGCTGGACGCGGCGGCGCTGCGCGGCGCGCTGCGGCGCGTGTGGCGCGCGTGCCTGAGCGCGGCGCCGTCGCTGGAGCTGTGCCGCGCGCTGGTGGCGCTGCGCGACGCGGCGCTGGCGGGCGCCATGCGCGCGCGCGACGTGCCCGCGCTGCTGGCGCTGCTGGCGTACTGGCGCGCCGCGTTCCTGCGCCTGGCCGCGCGGCGCTGCGGGGCGGCGCCGCGCGTGTCGTCGTACCGCCTGCGCGCGCTGCTGTGGGCGAGCGGCGTGACGGCGTCCAACAAGGTGCTGGAGTGCCTGGTGCTGCGCTTCGCGCGCCGCGCCACGCTCAGCGAGGAGGCGTACGTGATGGCCCTGGCGCGCCTGCACCTGGCGCACGGTAGGTCCGCCCCGCCCGCTCGCCCCTCCCGCTCCTCCCGCTCGTCGTCTTCGCCTCTCATGTACGTACGTACGTTGTTGCAGAACGGTACCGCAGCCTCGACACGAAGATGAAGTCCAACCCGCTGTCACTGGAGGAGGTGCGTGTAGACTCGCTCGGGGCCACGCCGAACAGTGGTTTGATTAGAACGAGCTAGTTAGACAAAACGGTGTATTACGGCTTTCTTATGATGTTTTAATTCGATGTTACGGCCCGCGGCTACGACTTCGCCTGCAGCGTTTGCGACTCTTGGCGACGGCAACAAATGTACTAAAACCACTAACTCATTTTTCTGCGCAATTGGATGATAATCTTCCAATTATCATTTTGATTTCCCTCGCACATTCTGCCGTGATATTTGCAAGATCATGTTTCATCGATAAAAAGCCAAATATAGTCGAAAATCATTATTAAGATTTTCTTAGGGATGTTTCTGTTGTTTATCAACAAACTCCATTTTGAGACAGAGAATTCGTATTCTGAAAAACAGAGAAAATTACAAAGCTGCACTCAAACGCGAGAGATAAAATGACTAAAATTTAAAAGCTAATATTATTATATCATCATCAGCCTATCGCAGTCCACTGCTGGACATAGGCCTCTCCAAGCTAATATATGGCTATAACTATTCCGGGTACAAGTACTTTCTAGTCGGACTCGTGCACCAAGGGTTCCGTACAAACCTGTAGGTATATAAGTAAAATGTTTTTATTATATGATGTAACCAAAAATGTACGGTCTTCGCAACTTTTCCTTTATCTGTGCTACATATAAGACGTTGCTTCGTACCAAATTTTAAGATTCTGAGTTCATAGGCCTCTGTAGGTTTTGATTCCCTTGTGAGTGTCGAAAATTTATAATTATCTTTTGATTGAGCTGGAAAGGGACCTGAGTGAACGGTGACTTTTGACTAGCGAGCTTGTTTTATTGAAAACACCGTGCGCCGAACGAATAACGACCACCAATTGTGTTTCCAGATGATCCTGATGACGATATACTCGTGAGCGGCGCCGGAGCTCGCCGGGAGCTCGGGAGAGAGCCGGGAGCTCGGGAGAGAGCCGGGAGCTCGGGAGAGAGCCGGGAGCTCGCCGGGAGCTCGGGAGAGAGCCGGGAGATAGCTGAAGCGGCGAGGGACGGTCACGCTCCGCTCTGATTTGTTTTGTTACTTATTTTATTTGTCCGTTATAACTGCACCGCTCAATTATAGGAACATCTACCTAATCATGGACGTGGTTAAGTACAATGGTATAATAACTAAAAAAGGAGTGTATGATGGACATAGTTGTATAATGTTATATGTAACGTACAATAACCAAAGATTATATCCGTTCCAAATCTCTGAGGTTGCAGTACAAAGCGTGGTGTAATAGCGCGAAGAGCGCGCGTGTGTGTGTGTGTGCGCGTGTGCGTATGTGTGCATGTATGTGTGTGTGTGTGTGTGTGTGCTGAAGGTACGTAGTAGGTACTACGCAGGTAGGTTGCGCATACGGCGCGGGCGCGACGCTGAGACACGATGTGATATTGTTGTACTAGTTACTTGTACTTAATTAAGTTATTAATTATTATCAATAATAGTCGTACCTAGTGCGAAGACAGGTGCTATTTATTTTATTGTTATAATGTGTGCAATCATTAAATAGGTATTAATTAATATTAAGTAAATAAATAAAATAAAAATTATTTCTTATTGTAAAGTACAGAGCTAATGTAAGCGCGTGTGCACGCGGTACAGTCCGGACAGTGCTCGGTGCACCTGCATCACCTGCACCACCTGCATCACCTGCACCACCTGCTGTAGGTACCTACCTACTCGAGTTGTTTATTTATTTCAGTTTTGTCTATAGGTAAGTAGTTAGATTGTTATTTGTTGTAAGTTATTATTTGTTTGTTGTTAACTGTGAACTTGATTTCATTGTTGTCGATTATACCTACCTATCCACAACATGGTGTGCGCGCGCGCATGCGACTACCTACTTATAGGTAAATATGACCATTTCGAATTAATTTATATTTATTACCCTACAATGTACCTAATGTTTCAAATAAAATGTATCTATCGCATGACGTACTTCGCAGTTTTATTAAATAAACAATACCGTGCTCTAGATAGGTACTGTAGCGCCGCCGCTGCCGTCAGCAACCTTCCTTCTTCTTCAGCTCGTACTATGGGGAACGTCTACTCGGCTTTATCGGGAGAGGTACGATAATGCCGAGCGACGGGTGCTTCAATTATGATTTCGACTATGATTATCACTGTCATCAAGGAAACGCAGAATATTAAATATTGAACTTGTTTATTACACTTTTGCCTACCTACTTAAAGTCCCTGTTCCTGCCGCGGAAAGTCAATGTTCGCGGGTGAGTGTGACGTCACTGCGACGGAACCGATTCGACCGTATATGCTTTTTTATGTTTGTTCGCGAATAACTTGGTTGTTTATGAACCGATTTTCAAAATTCTTTTTTTATTTGAAAGAGTATATTTTAGAGGTGGTCCCATGGGCACCAAGTCAGGATCTGATGATGGAATCTCAGGGAAACCGAGGGCAACCCTCAAATGTTGTAGGTAATAACAATGTTTTTCGTATATTTTTTACTTTTATTTTATCACTAAAAACATAAAAAAATTGTAAAAAAAACTCAAACCGACTATAAAAACCTAAAAAAAACAAAAAACTGAATACAGATTGAAGGTGAGTGTCAGAACCGCGGAGCCATGTAAAAATTTTGCATGTTGGATAGTGTACATGTTTAATACTATGCCAGTACCTTTATTTAAAATATTAGTACCATTATATAGTTCTACTTTTTCTTTTTTTTAAATGGTCTGCCATAATGACGTCAGGACCGCAGAGCCACTGCCGATTTACGAAATACCACAAGCCTTAACAAAGACTTTAATGTAACAACCTTTAATATCTAGTGTACCTATTATAAAAAATGGCATTTAAAATTTGCTTGTAGATGCCACCATCTTTAAATTATAAGCATTTTTATTTATTCACGCCTGTTCGTTTAAGATAGCAATGTGAAAGAAAAAATATTAATGTGACCTAAGTTGTAGCTAACTATTTAGTAATCTGTGGTTGTAGGCGCTTCATGAGATTTTTTAATGATTTAACTTAATCGTTATATATGTAGGAAAAACAACAAGGAAACAATAAATGTCAACTAAATGGATCATGTAGAACTTAAATAAATGATTTAAATCTACCTACATATTTTATTAAAAAAAATCTCATGAAGCGCCTACAACTTAGGTCACATTAATATTTTTTCTTTCACATTGCTATCTGAAACGCTAAAAGGATTCTCGCTGCCCGCGTCGTCCGGCACCTGAGCAAGGTTTATTAATTATTTAGTATACATGAATTTTCACATCTCTATCTCTAAAATATCAGTAGTAAATAACATATCTAAGTGTTTATAATGATAGGTGCAGCACCGTACGAGATCTAGGTGTCCATCACGCACGACTCTATTACTTATTTGATGCTCATATTATTATAGATGCTATTGTTACCAAAGTTTCTAAAATGTTAAGCTTTGTTATGAGTATCTCTAAACGCTTTAAAGAGGTAAAAACTCTTAAAATTTTGTATTGTACCTTTGTCCGAAGCAATTTAGAATATGCTTCACAAATATGGAATCCGTGCTATCAAAAATGTATAGACCGAATAGAGAGCATACAGAGACGTTTTATTAAATACTTATGCTTTCGCCAGAGAATTCCGTATGACTCCAATAACTACATAGACCTCTGTAAGAAATTTCACCTGTTGCCGCTCCAGATTCGTTGAGAAATTGCTGACTATTTACTGTTATTAAAAATATTAAACAATGATATAAACTGTCCTGATCTATTATCCAATATTGGACTTAACGTCCCATGCAAATCGTCTCGTTTTAACCCCCCCATATGTGTACCTCATGCTTCTACTAACTATAGACAGAACACTTACACTGTGCGAGCGAGTAGAACTTTAAATAAACTGTGTTAACAGCATGACCTTGATCCGTTTTTAATAAGCATACCTGTAGCAAGAAGACGCTTGAGTCTTAACTTCTTTGAGAGATTTACACATATTATTGTTTTATATATACCTACATTAGTTAATAATAATAGATTTTAGTCTAATGACTAAAATCTATTATTATTAACTAATGTAGTGTATAAATGTGTAGTAATGTGTTTACTAATTAATATTAGTAAACATACCTACATATTTGTATAGCTGGCGCTAGTGTACGGATGTCATATTCAATCACATTCCATATTTTTAGTAAAGTTTAAAGAAGCGAAGACCTGTAATCGGCTTCCTAACACTATTCTGTAGTTAATCTGTTATTTTAGCTGGAAGTCTTCCATAGAATAAATAATTAATGCCGTCGGCCAATCAGAGACTAGTGTATTGAGTGACGGGTAATATTGTACCGTTAAATAGTACACTGAGCAACGATTGGCTCATTTGTGGATGATTTTACTCGTAGCAAAATTGTGAATAAGTACCGCAAATTGACCCATTAGCTAAAATTCGTTACATTTTAATCTGAATGACGGAAGTAGTAGGTACCCCCTCCGTATAATGTATTGTGTGTGAGTAGTAGGTAGGTAACTATGTGTGCAGTGTTTACTAACTACTATGAACCAAACTGTAAACTACTATTGGGGACCTGTGGTATGTACCTATGTATGTATGTATGTATGGTACGCGCCTAGCCGCCTACGCGGCACGGACGGACTACTAAGGTCCGCGTCCGCGGTCGAGCGAGCGGACACACACCACCCCACCACACCGTGCGTCGCCTGCGCATATCTCTATACTACTTGTCAAACGTCAATGTCAGCCGAGCCCGGAGCCGGTCAGTGACACAATACTTTAAACACTGATAGTTAAACACATCATTTGATATTTCATTCATTGGAAGCGGGTCCGTCGTCGAGGCGGCGCCGGCGGCTTGCGCCACAATTTATGTAGCAACTCGTGCAGTACATACATAATGAGTAGACGGTACGCGAGTGTGTGGTTGGTAGCGCTGTGCGGGTGGGTGGCGGCGGCGGTGCCGCGCGGCCAGCTCGGCGAGGTGCGCCTGTTCTCACCGGCCACCTACGACCTGGAGACCACCGTGCTGCTCAACGATGTAGCGCGGCAGGACAAGGAGGTGGGCTACAAGATTGTGGCCACCCTGGACGTGGCACCAGTCTGGTCTCTACAACCAAACGAATTTCTGTTGAGCTTCCAGGTAAGCCTTACACATGTGTTCATGCGAGGTATCTACTCACGTAAAAGCTGTCGTAAGGATTGATAGGTAATTAAAGTATTACTATTAAATAAAATAAGTATGTATGTAGGACATTGATAATTTAAATGAGAAATGCCTTTATTGAACATCAATTTTTAATTAACTGTCTTAGAAAAACCCATTGAAGTTGTGAGAAGTTGCATTGCACAAGGTTATGTAAAAAAACAAATAACATAATGTACCTCCGTACTACTCCTGACCAAGCAACTGCCAAGCCATTGCTACACTAGTGTTAAACAGATCATATTAGCAATGATGTCGCTACTTATCGCTTGTTCACTGAATAAAATATGTATTCTGTCGATAGTCAGTAGGCAGGGCAGGTAGGAACCGGGGACGGTGGCTATGATCAGTGTACCTTAGGACAATTGCAGGAGTGGAGCGCCTGCATTATTATAATAAATCATTCATTACAATTGACCAGAAGTCATTGTTAGCCTTGGTATTAGGTTTTTTATTATTTAAAAAAAAACATTTATTTATATTTGCTTTATAAGCGCCCAGAACATGAATATTAAATTTGATATAATATGCTCGCCAACATTTGACAATTAGCTGACTGTTTACATGTTGCCACCAATCGGTACAGTTCTGTAAAGTCTACTTTCAGCAGAAACACAAGATACAAACAGGCTTTCCACTAGCCAAGTACCTTATGCAGGCTGCCATTTTATATACATATAGTAGAAGTACATTTATGTTTGTTCGTAGCTGCGCTCACCCAAACTGCACCTGCGGGGTAAGCACGTGACAGCTGAATTCATGCCACACGAGTCTGTGTGGGACAAACACGGTGACTCCATATTCTATGCACATTGGAAGAACGGACTGATCCAGAACACTTATCTGGACCCCGATGAGTTACTGGATGTTGTTAACTATAAAAAGTCCTTAGCCAGCCTTTTCCAGGTAATTCTTTTTATAATTTTGAAAAAATTATAATAAACAGTTAAATTTTAAAACAAAGATAATTATATAAGTAAGTAGGTGTTTAATTTAATAATAAAATAATAATTTAAGGCTAACTGAATTAGGATATTCAAATATTAATTTGTTTAAGTAGATGCCAAAATTCATCAGGCACCTAAATTAGCTCCGTTCATGTTAAAATATTTGTCCAAGTAATGAGGTCAAAGTATGCACCTTTTGTATGAAGATAAGATATGAAACTAATAATGTAGTGCTACTAAGTAATGTTTGATGAGCTTACATAAACATTGGGATCCAGAATGGGGAGAACACAACTGTGTATGAATATTGTTTTTGTTTTAGTTCCAATTGTTGGACGGTGAATACAATGAGACTGACATATCAGGGCCCTGTACTGTCCTCTACGAAACTGTGTCTATGAATGTATTCAGAAAAATAAAGGTAAGTATGGTTTAAATACTACATTTTGTTACTCATATTTCAAATACCTTCACAATTTAAAAATATTTAGTTTTTCGTATTTTAGATACATGCAAAAAATAATTTTGTAATTTGTGTTTAAACAATATGCATTTATAAAAGCATGTATTTTGGGCATCCCTAACAATGAGTAGGTAGCGGTAGGTACGATAGGTACCTACCTTAATACAAAAGAAGTTATTATTATATTGTATTGGTTGTCTATCTTTGCTCCCTAATGACATGATAGGGCTGCTCTGTATATTATATCCTTTCACCCATTATAAAAGTGTAAGAAGCGCAGCGTGAATATTGGACTATGTCGATATCGGTACAGTCGGTACCTTTCGGCTGGTCGCATTGTTCAGCGTTCATGGCGGTACGCAGCGTTCGTGCTCGGCGGACGCGTCCGGCGCCGGCGCGGTGAGCGGCGCGCGGCGCGTGGCGCGCTACACGCTCAGCGCCGCGCTCGACGCGCTCGACGCGCTCTTCACCGACGAGCTCGTCACGCTCGGCCACGACGAGCTCGGCCTCAAGGCGCGCGCCTGGACGCGCCTGGCGCGCCGCGCGGCCCCCGCCCCGCCGGCCCCCGCCCCGCAGGCCCCCGCCCCCGCCGCGGAGCTGGCCGGGGCGCTGCGGGCGCTGCCCGGCGCGCTGCGCCCGCTGCCGCTCGCGCTCGCGCCGCCGCCCGATGACGACGCCGAGGAGGAGCTCGACGACGAGGTCAGTCGGATAAGGCGGGTCGCGCCCCTACGATAAAACGATTACAGCGACGCAAACGAGGAGTGACAAGTGGCGCTTTTAAATTGCAGATTATCTAAACGATAAAATTCAATATGTGAATATCAGTACTGCTGTCGCGGCAATGAAGTTTGGCATTCCGCAGGGTAGCATCTTGGGTCCTACTTTAAACGGTCAATATCTATAAACGGTCAATATATTTAGTATTGTGGGCTCCACACAACACTCCCAACTTCTAAAATACTGCGAAGTAAATAATAATATAAAATTTCTTACGAAATATTAATCTTTCTTAATGTTTTGTGATTGTATGAATAACTTCGCTAACTCAAGAATCATCCCAAGATTCTTAGAGATTCTTAAGAGTGGTCGGGCACGATATTAGCAAGCGAGCCCGACTTAGGAAGGACTTTCACTTTACAGAAGAGAGTCAAATAACAACACACGACGGTGTAGTTGTTTTTCTGTTTGTGAGTACAGGTCTCTAGCGCTCATTTAGGCGTTTTGAACGTTTTCCTATTCCAGGGATACTCCCATCTTAAAGCTCTGTTTCGCAAGTGACACCTCTGGTATAGGCCATAGGCTACGGTAACTGCTTAACATCAGGTGAGCCGTATGCTTCTTTGCCACTTACGTAGTATAAAAAAATATATATATGCTCTAGAAATAATATCATCTAAATGAAGATTTAATTGCAACTTATCAAAATTCATAGCAAGATCCGTGATCTTCGTGACTATAAGGTTAACAGGAAAGGGTCCAAATTTAAACTTTGTGGTATTCCAGAGGATCTGTGTGGCTCCAAGCTTTTCACTAACAACCTGGCACGTTTTAATTAAGTTCAACGAAATGGTCTTGTACGTGTAGATATTTCTTTTAAACCGCTTCTCGTTTTAAATTTATTTTTTTGGCGCGTTGCAGGAGTTGGTGGCCGCGGTGACGAGCATGAGCGCGGCGCTGGAGGAGGGCGGGGAGGGCGGGGAGGACGGGGAGGACGAGGCGGACGAGGCGGCCGCCGCGCTCCTGCGCGCCCTGCCCACGCTGCGCTCGGCGTCGCGCTCGCGCCTGGCCGCGCTGCTGGCGCGCGACGACCTGCACCCGCATCTGTGAGTGTGCGTCTGTGAGTGAGCGTGCGCGCGCACCTGTCCGTAGTGACCGTGACTGTGACTCGCGCCCGCAGGGAGGCGCTGTGCCGCGCGCTGGGGCTGGCGGGCACGCGCGCGGCGTACGGCGCGCTGGACGAGCTCGTGCAGCTGGGCGCGCGTGACCCGCTGCTGCCGCTGGCGCGCGCCTACCTGGACGCGCTGGCGCTCGCGCTGCGCCCCGAGCCGTGGCTCGTGCGCGAGGCGCTGCGCCTGGCCGAGCACGCGCCCAGCGCGCCCGTGGCGGACGCCGCGCTGCTGAGCGCGGGCGCGGCCGCCGCGCGCCTGCAGGCCGAGGGGGGCGCCGAGGCCGAGGCCGACGAGCTCGCGCAGGCCGTGCGAGACGCACTTGCGCGCTCACTCGCGCGCTGCAAGGTAATTACTTAGGGTAACAGAGCCGACTTCAGCTGATGACAGAGGCAACTGCTGCTGTAAACAGAGGAAGTTGTTACTGTCGACAAAAGCAATTACAACTACGTAGTATCTACTATTATTTATTCTGTGGCGGTGGTAGCCGAGTATATTTTTCGTAGCGGTTTTGTAAAGCTCCACATATTCTTGGTAGTCTTCTTTTGACATAGTTATTGTTTGTTTGTGCGTTGATATGTTTTCACAGACGTAAACTCTGCCGAGGTAATAGTTAATTGCAGAAGTTGCTACAGTGGACGTTAGCTTGATGCAATATTGTATCAGTCGACGTAATCTTCACTGATTTGTCGTTGTACCCATTGTAAATACGGCGTGTCGCGCAGGAGGAGAGCTGTCGCGCGGTGCGGCTCACCGCGCTCGGCAACCTGCGGCGCGCCGACACCGCCGACCTGCTGCTGCAGCACGCGGAGCGCGCCGAGCCGGGGCCCGCGCTGGCCGCGCTGCACGCGCTGCGAGCCGCGCCCGCCGCCGCCTGGAGCTTCTCGCGCCTGCAGCGGCTGTCCGCGCTGGCGCTGCACGAGCGCGCGCCGCTGGACGTGCGCGCCGCCGCGCTGGACGAGCTCGTGCTGCGCCGCGCGCCGCTGCCCGCGCCGCTCGCCGCCGTGGCGCACGCGCTGCACGCGGCCGGCGCGCGCGCGCACGCGCACGAGCTGCGCCGCGTGCTGTGGCAGCGCATGCGCGCGCTGGCGCCCCACCACGAGGAGCTGCGGCGCCTGCCCGACCTGCTCGAGCCGGTGTTGCGCGGTTGGGACGCGCAAGCGCACGCCGGTCGGTACCACCCATCGTTTTTTTATTAATATGCGATTTCCGTTTGCATTTACTCGTTCCGTTCCTTCGTGCCGAGGTTCGAAGAGTCGGAGTAAACTCGCAAGATTTCGTCAGTTTTAATCCGGTTCGAACGATTAACGGAAGGGATCGTGCGCAGGAACGTCGTCGGTGCTGGTGAGGCACACGGGCTGGCGGGCGGCCGGCTGGAGCGCCGAGCTCGAGTCCGTGCAGCTGGCGCGCGCCGGCCTGCTGCGGCACGGCGCCGTCACGCTGCGGGCCGCGGGGCCCGGCGCCGACCTCGACGTGCTCGGCGTGCACGTGTGGACGCGCGGGCTCGAAGCGTTCGGCGGCGCCGAGCCCGCGGCCGAGCCCGCCGCCGACGCGCCGCCCGCCGAGGACGCGGCGGGCGGGCTCGGCCTCAGCGTGTGCGGCGCGCGCATGCGCGACTTGACGCTGTTCGACGGACAGGCGGAACTGCTGGGACAGGCGGAACTGCTGGGACACGTGTGGTCGGGCGCGGCGAGCTCGCCCACGAGCGTGCTGCGCGCGCTGCGGCCGCTGGCGGAGGAGCGCGCGCGCGTGCCGCTGCAGGCCGGCGCGTGGCTGGAGGCGCGCCGCGGGGCCGCGCTGGCGCTGGCGCTGGACGCGTCGGCGCAGGTGTCGCTGTGGTACCGCACGGCGCGCGCCGACCTGCAGCTGCGCGCCGGCGCCGCGCTGGACGTGCGCGGCGCCGTGCGCACGGCGTGGGGCGCGACGCACGCGCAGGCGGGCGTGCGCGCCGCCCCGCGCCTGCGCATCGGCGCGGACCTGGACTTCTACTCGGGCGTGTCGCTGTGCGTGCGCGCGCGCACGGACGCGCACTCGCAGCGGCGCACGGTGCGCCTGCGCTCGCGGCTGGGCGCGCGGCGCGTGCGCGTGGAGCGCGTGCGGCGGGAGGCGCGGCGCGCGGAGGGCCGCACGCTGGCGCTGGGCCGGCCCAACGACGCCACGTGCCGCACGCTCCGCTCCGCCGAGTCCGACCAGCCCGACGCGTGACGTCCCTTCCCCTCGTCGCTCCGGTACCAAAGATTCGTTACGCTTTAATAAATAAGGGTAGGTCCGTCGATCGAATTCGACTGACGTATGTAAGTTAGACTTAGAAAGAGAGACCATATTCACTTTTCGGCTCTCGGAGACATTGAAGTGATACTATTCACTTATTTAATCACCGTCGACCCTTGTCCACCCACTGCCGGGTATAGCTCTCCTCTTTTGAGCACCATCTATTTCGGTTCTGTGCCGAGCTCATACGTCGCTTTCCACGCAATAAAAGAGCATTTATTTATTAAATATATATTTTACCTTTTCAAACAATTTAGAAGGTATACGTGATAGGTATAAAATATAATCAATAAAATGAAATATATAGATAACAAATCCATAAAATCATGAATAATACACGTTCCTTAATCTACCTATGTATATAAGTCCTTGTAAAGTGAACATCCTTTTATATAAGTTATATTTTTGTATTATTCGTGTTCAAATGCATGTAATAAAAGATCTGATAACTGTGAATCGTTTTATATTTATTATTTATGTTATATTATATTACTGAAACTAGATACTAATTAATTATTTTTTATAATAAATTTAAATCTTTGAAGTCATAACTGTTGTTTTATTTAAAAGCACTTTAAACATGTTTTTGACGATAATCGTGCATTTTGTGTCTTCTCTACTTTTCATTATACAGAGTGGCGCTGGCGCAAAGGTTATCACATTAACTTGGCATTTGGCAACACTGTCAGAGCGTTAACATCGTATCTGTAATGTAATATTTTATTCACTCTGCGTTTCCTGTTCAATCTATTCTACTTTGGAATGAACCTCCTATCGAAATCGGCCTATTCCCAGACCTCCAAAATGTTATGACCACAACCTCCACGGCTGTCATTTCAAAATAATTTCCGAGACATCCAAGAAATATACTGTAACTATCAACACAAACAAGGTTTTTATGATTGAAATGATAAATCACGAAGATGCCACTCTCTTTCGTTTAAGTGGTTCCGGTGTCACCATTGGACGGGGCGGCAGGATGAAAGACGTGAGGCGGGGCCGGCGTAGCAATACGCCGGGCCAGGGGAGTATATCGTAAACCGACCCGTAGGCGTCGGAGCGAGGGCCGCCACTTTGCAACCTCTCAAGGTGGTGGCTGCGAGGAAGAATAACCTCTATAAAAAATAACCTTACGTGACCCGCCCGTTCAGCTTCGACCACTGGGCGACGGCGGCAGGACGAAAGATGTGTGGTGCGGGAGGACAACCCCGCTTGACGGAGTGGGCTCGGCGCAGCAATGCGCTGAGCCGGGGAGCAAATCGTAAACCGACCCGTAGGTGTCGGAACGAGGGCCGCCATCTTGCTACTTCTCGAGGTGGGGGCCGCGAGGAAGAAAACCTCTTTAAAAAATTACCGACTTGACCCGTCCCTCCTTTAAGTGGTTCCGGTCTCACCATTGGACGGGGCGGGAGGATGAAAGACGTGAGGTGCGGGAGGACGACCCCAGTAGCGGTTTGCCGCTGGCCGGGGTGGGCCCGCGTAGCAATACGCCGGGCCAGGGGAGCATATTGTAAACCGACCGGGGACCGAGGGTCGGATCGAGGGCCGCCATCTTGCCACCTCTCGAGGTGGGGGCCGCGAGGAAGAAAACCTCTATAAAAACTACCTACGTGACCTGTCCCCTCCGGTAGTAGTCGGAGACCTTCAGCTAGACGGGGCAGCAGGACGCCGGATGAGAGGCGCGGGCAGGCGACCCCGGGGGTCGGTGAGTTGAGACACCGCTCGTCGGGAAGGGCTCGGTGTAGCAATATGCTGCGCCAGGGGGGCAAATCGTAAACCAACCCGTTTGGGTTGGAACGAGGGCCCTACTTCGTCACCTCTCGAGGTGGGGCTGCGAGGAAGAAAACCTCTATAAAAAATTACCTACGTGAAATGCCATCTCCAGCAGTCTCCGGCAGGTGGGACCTGCGACTGGACGTGGCACCAGGACGCCAGATGAGGGGTGTGGGAGGACGATCCCGCGGTGGCGGACCAGGACGCCGCTAGCCGGGTTGACACCTTGGGACTAATATGCGGTCAGAGAAGGGTCCTCTGACTGCGGTCCCGAGAAGACAGCGGACTGTGGCGGCGCAGCCCGCTGTGTCGGCACGACACGGGCTGACGATGGGAGGGCGCACACCTCGCCCTCCCCGGGATGTGTCTCGTTAGAGACGTGCGCAATGGGGGACACCGGAGCAGCATACCCGCGTTCCCGGAGTCCCCTGTTAAGGCGCTGAGGAAGGCCGCCGAAGGTGGTTTTAGTGGGTGCGAGACCCACTATAACCACACCGATGACCCCTTGCGGTGTGGTATGCGTTAGGCATTTCCCCTTCGTAAAAAAAAAAAAAAACTTTTTTCTTTAGTATAGGCTTACTTAAGACAATCAAACAAGAGGAACAAATTGACTCTAGGTAGAGACAAAAAATTTTAACTCTACAAAATTGTATTTATTTGTTTTATTTCTTTTATAATTTAGACGGACGAACACGTGCGTGGCATTTTACAATACATACACACACAGACTCACTACACATTCCTCGATAACTCTATACACACAAACATACATACACTTATCTATACACACACACACACACACGTATTCATCCTATCCGTTACCATACACACACCACACGCAAATACACACCCATACACGCACACACACATTCACACAACTCTCACAACCTACACTTAAACTTACCTGACTGGAGCTGTCTCCCTCGTAGACACCCACGCTTTCCTGACACCAGACATAAGGTTGACTCGCAGTGCGACGATACCTGAAAACAGAAAATCTTTTAATAAAAATTTACAACTTATACAAATTTACTTTTAAACTATTATACCTACTCTATTTTGTTTTGTTCTGTTGTTTTGTTATATACTTTGTTTTGTTTTCGTTTGCTATTATTTATACAGTTGTTATTTTGCTTTTGCAACTCTATATTTACCTAAGATGTTCGGGATCAGAACGCCCGCCAAGAAAGGTGAGAGGGATCCTCCCTCCTCGCTCAAGGCTGTGGAGGCCGACCAAGCCCAAGCCTCAAAGGTTAGACAAAGTATTAGGGAATGGGAAACCAGCCAGAATAGGCCTGCTGGAAATTCCCCCACAAAAGCCAAGGCGGCTGTACAAGCGCCTGAGGGCTTGTTATGCGCAAGATAGTCTCCGCGCGATTTATTGTTAATGCGTAGGTTACGGCCTATATATTATATTATCAGTGATGCCAGATGGGGGGGAATCCCTCCAAATTTGGGGGGTTTTTTAAGTGATGGGGGGATAATTGGGGGGACAATATTTGTGGGGGGATTTTTGGAGGAAAAAAACTGGGTTTGGAGGGAAATGGGGTTTTATTGCCACAAAACTGTAACCTGAGATAAGCCGTGATAAGGAAAAGGTGTTGATAAAAAATATTGACTTAAGGCGAGCAAACTTACTAGCTATAATAATACATAATTATAACTTTAATAAAATGTGAAGCATACACGACCACGGAAACATAATGCTGCTTACAGCTGATTGGCTCCAGAGTGTCTAATGTCTATGGGGTTGACAAATGTAGTTGTATCACCAATCGCCGTTAATGTTTGTTATAAGCTCCTTGCTAATTAATATCTAGTTATTCAATATATTATTAAAAGAATAAGTTTA
The DNA here is from genome assembly GCA_947095525.1 of Trisateles emortualis. Lineage (NCBI taxonomy): Eukaryota > Metazoa > Arthropoda > Insecta > Lepidoptera > Erebidae > Trisateles > Trisateles emortualis. The sequence goes on from OX352745.1 coordinate 18,523,273, forward strand.
AAGAAAAATATTAAGTTATAATTTATAGTGTGTCCAAAGAGTTACGACATCAAAACAACGATATACGAAGAGATATAGAAAGAAGTTGTAAAATAAATCAACATTTAGAAGTACTTACGCACCTTTAACGATTTTAATACCTTCAGTGCAGCTGGAATAAGCGGACAAAAATAGTTTATCCACCTATGATTTTAAATTATTGGTGAATTTTGGGTATGCATTTAATGTAAAGTCTGAAGATCTAACAGACCAAGAATTGAATGACGTGAAGCTTCGATGCAAATATTTTCTCATAGAAATATGTAAGCAAATACAGAGGAGTTGACGCCTGTGAAAACATTGATACAGTAATGGAAGCCATTGCTGGAATTATATACCTAAGATTGTTGATTGTTTTTTAACCTACTTCAAAATCATGTGTTTTTTATGTTTGTCACCTATCATTTATTTGACTGCCTCGTCGGTCCATTGGCCGCAGTATGCACCTGCTGTGCACGAGTTTGTGAATTCGATTCCCACATAGGACAAAACTGGGTGTAATTAGTGTCCGTTAATTGTATGTTTGTAAAGTCCCCCGCGACACAAAGCTTGTTCTCTTGTGCGGGTTTGTCTTTTTTAAGAAAAAAAGTTGCCTTTTATTTGAAAAAAAAAATGGATCGATTTGGTTTTTTTTAAGAAAAAAATTAATCCTTCCACTTGGAATTCATGAGAAATTGAGGGCATACATATAGCGATTTTGGTATTTTCAGCAACAATTAAACATATTCAAAAAGTATCAGTATAATGGTATGTATAATATACCTACATACTTATAGTGATACTTTTGAATGTGTTTGATTTATAATATATGAAAATTTTTATTTTTATTTTTGGGGGGTTTTGTTGTAAAAAACCTATGTTTTGGGGGTATTTCGGAAAAGGTTTGGGGGGAACTCAAGATGATCATCTGGCAACACTGTATATTATGTACTTGTATCGACTCATCGCTCGGACATTACAAGGGATACACGTAATCCGCACTCCTGCCGTTTTTTATTTCCTTACGTCAAGTAAACCTCCCCACATGGTCCATTATCGAGACGGATATCAAACCGAAAGTCGAAACAGCTAATTAATCAGAAGATTTAATGAAATTATCAGTAATTAAGAAGATTTGCGGTTTTTGATGTAAGGACGTGCCGGCATGTGGTGTATGGAATTTTACAAAGTACATCTTCAAATGGTGAAATATTGTGTTATATCGTTACCCAACACTCAATCAGGTATTATTTAGCCATAATTAAGGATTATATAAGGTTAGTACCTACATAATTTTTGTCTTAAATTGTAGTAATTTATAGGTACACGTTGCATAGTGTTTAGTTTGTCAGTCTTAAAACGTAATATATTACATTATATTTAGCTCAGTTTAGCTAAAATATACTTTATATAGTATAGTTAACCTTTAATGGTACATTTTTTAGCTAATTGATGCAATTAAGCGCTAACTATTCACATTAGTTTGTCATGTGGCTGTATGTACCTACTTTATGTATTTTATGTACTTAACACAATTTAGTGTTAGATATAATTACAAGTTATTAGTTAATTTTCATCATTGTTATTAAACTTAAATAGTGTACTTTTTGTGTATTCCTAGTCGTTAATTACATTTATTTAGTCCATTTACAAACACATAAGAACGTATGTAGGTATTTAGAGATTCTGGTTTAGAATATAAAACTTTCCATTAGTGGAGTTATATTATTTATTGTATTTACATTATTTAAGTACCTACCTACATCATTTTATTTACATTAGGATTGGTTATAAAATATTTGTAACATTAGCAGTATAAATAGTATAGTAATTACGTAAATAGGTACCTAGTACATGATTAGGATTTATTGATCTGTACTTTAAGTTTGTTATTGTATAAATTCCGGGTCGACGACACTCGTTACCCAGTATGTCTGAGGAAAGGGAATTAATTAAGAAACGAGGAAGTTTCAAGGGCAGATTTAACTGCATTTATAAACCATCTCGACACGCTTGATGACAAATCATTAAGTGAATGCGATGTCACCGAATTACAGTTGCGCATGGGCAAGATCGAGTCGTTGTATGAACATTATAATGAGGTACAGTTACGGTTAGAATGTATTGTTGAAGATAGTAAATTACAATATACTGAACGTACCTACAGAATTTGAAGCGTTGTACTGCAAATCCTTGGCTAGGGCACGGAATTTATGTAGTAAGTATGACCTAGTTAATCAGTCAAATAATAATGATAATAGTACTTGTGTCAGTAAATACAAGCCAGTTAAGTTGCCTACTATACAATTACCTAAATTTGATGGTTCCTATAGCAATTGGTTGGAGTTTCGTGACACCTTCGCGAGCCTCGTTCATGCTAATGATGAACTTGATGATGTAAGCAAGTTTTATTATTTACGTTTGTCACTGGAAGGATCCGCTGATAACTATACAGTTGCATGGGATTCATTTTGTGAACGATTTAACAATAAAAAATTGCTCATTCATAATCATGTGTCCGCGTTATTTAATATGGAAGCTCTGACGAGGGAATCATCTGCATCTTTAAAGGGTTTGATCGATCAATTGAGTAAGAATTTACGGGCGTTAGAATCTTTAGGTGAGCCAGTTAAATATTTGGGCACGTTGTTGATATATATGATCACACGTAAGTTAGACCGTTGGACATATCGTGAGTGGGAAGCCATGAAGAGTCAGTTAGACAAGGACCGCGCGATTACGTTCGAATCATTCATTACTTTCATTCGCAACCGCGCTGAGTTTGTTGAGACACTGGAGTTATCTCGTAATAATACTAATAACAATCCCTCTCACGCGATACTTAATTCACGTCCAAAGATTAAATCTATGGTTACTATGCCAAGTCCTACCTATTCTAGCTCAGAATTAGTTTTAAAGGTTTGTCCTAAGTGTAAAGATAATCACACTTTAAATAATTGCCCACAGTTTCTTGCAATGAATATTGAAGAACGAATTAAATTATTGCCTAATTATAAAGTTTGTTATAATTGCTTACATACGGGACATTTTGCTAACCAGTGTAAAAAAACAGTTTGCAAATCGTGTAAGCGTAAGCATCATACGTTAATTCATTCATCGGAGTCTAGGAGTGTTGTGAATGCGCGCAATAAACATACGCAACACATTATCTAATAGCCCTGCTCCATCGATGTGTTTGCCGTCCGCTGCGAGCGAGACGAATAATGTTGTTTTGAATGCAAGCGTCTCAGCGTCTTGCAGGATTTTTAAACAGCGCGGCGTGTTATTGTCAACCGCTTTAATTAAATTATATGATCATAACGATCGTGAATATATGGTTCGTGCCATTTTGGATAGCGGTAGTACATCGTGCTTTATAACCCAACGGTTATGTAAAAAGTTAAATCTATTGACTAGTTCGGTCGACGGTTCGATATTAGGTATAAATAACGTGAGTTCTCACGTAGGCAAAGCGTGTCAGGTAAAGATGACGTCACTCAATAACAGTTATAAAGCTAAACTTTATTGTTTTGTTTTGCCATCAATTACAAGTGATGTGCCATGTCGAACTTTAGATACATCTTGTCTTAATATTCCTCGTATCGACTCGTATAAAAGACGCTCGAACTTCATGTGTTCACGGATGCGTCTGAGCGCGCGTATGGCGCGCAGGGGGGGGACAGAGCCATACAAGTCAAAATTTAGTTTAATAGTAGCGCCACCTGTTAACTAACCCTTAAAAGAAATATAGACAAAATGTTACCTATAAGTGCCAATAGATGGCGAATCATTTGTAACGATATTGCATTTTTTAAATTTACATAATTGGAGCTAAAAAAAATGTCTAGAATTAATAATTAATCTAAACAAATAGTTTGATAGCCATTTTCATTTATTTACATACATAAATTCTAATCTAGCAAAAATCGCATATTTAATCTATGGCTAATGTGGCTATAGATATTTTTTTCACAATATGGCGGTTGGTTTTGGTTGACCGATCTTGCGTGTGCGCAAGTTGGTAGTTTTCACCGCATTTTGTGTTTTTCTTTGCGTTTTCCTGTGAAAAGTGCGTTGAGTCGAACTTCGTGTTCCTCCGCCTTGCCGGATTTCGTATTTGGATTTGCGCAGATTGATTAGTGGAAGTATTGTGACAGGACACTATTAGATTTTACGTAAAAGACGTTTATAAATCATTTACATCATGCCTAGACGATGTGCCTTGGGTTGTCCATCGAAAGGTAAGTGGTCAGATCACATATATTATATATAATCAATAATCAACAACAGAATAATGAGCATTGGACTCGACGGTTTCAAAATGCTGTCAATAACGGTTGCTTAGTAGGACTCTGTTGATAGCCCCCAAACTTAAATTTGCGACCATGAGACATGGTGGCTTCTTTCTGTATTGAGCAAATATTGATAACGGTCTCGGTGACAAATTTTCTGTATCATGGTACTGTAACCGGTGTGGTACTGTAACCGGTAATAGGTTCGTCACGTGAGATGTAAATATTGTCATCAAAACGTGGGTAGGTATGTTACAATTTTGTCTACTCTATCAGATACATGGTGTATGTTCTGTTAATGGGTATTTTAGGTTATTTAATTTCATTATCCTTTTATAGATTTACTTACTAAGAAGAAGAAATAATTTTATTCCTGTTATAATTACATATTCCATTTATTAGGCATTTGTATATTTTGTTTTTGCCGTTATAAACAATCTTAAATTTTAGTCTTAAAAATGTGAAGGACCTATGAATAAATTAAAAAATCTATCTGTGACATATTGTTACTCAAAATAATAATAGAGTCTATGTTAATCATATATGTTGTTATAGATGCTCGGCTCCATGTATTTCCAAACCCAAACAAGTTTCCTGATCAATTCAAATTATGGACTCTTCTTATTGGAGGTGATGCGGAGAACAATGCTGAAGAAATTTTTCGAACTAAACGAATCTGTGATCGACATTTTGTTGATAAAGACAGAAATCGCAATAATAGATTAAATATTTTGGCAGTTCCATCACTTTATTTAGATGGTAAGTTGCTATGACAGTATTATCTAATTAAGTTCTTAAATATATTATTACAATGGTTTTTGTAAATATTAACTATGATTTTTTACAGTGTGAAGGAATATCTAGAAGGGAATCCCTATGGCTAGTCATTTATTATTTTTTCTATTACATTTTGACATAAAATCTCAAGTTTGACATATTTAAATAATTTATATTTTATTGATGACATTTGCTATTCCTTGACTCTTGACATTACTAATCCTAGACATAAATAACTGATCAATTTTTACAATTTATATTATAAATTAATATTTTCCAAAATTTTAATTAACAATCAGAGATCCGTTTGTAATAATTTCCACTAAATTAAATTTAAAAATTTGCATGCCCACGTAACGACAAAATATGGAGGTTCTCCATATTTTGTATATATATATAATATACAAAATATGGAGAGTATATATATATAATATGTTTATTATTGATAACACCTATGTACCATTTACCCATGTTTACAAAGAAATAAATGATTTGATTTGATTACCACTCACAACAGTTATTTTAAAAACAATGTTTATGTTGAGGAACTTCAGAGTTTATTTTATAATTTTAATATCTTGATTGTTTTTTCAGGTTGCAACACACCCAATCCTGGAACTGGAGCTGAGAGACAAGATACCACAGCTGATATTGTATACCCTGAAATTGACCTACCTCAACCTCAGCCAGGTAATATATTTTTGTATCTACCTATTTGCATCTATCTATCTATCTGTGGAATACTGCAAAACTATGCAGTCTTACACCAGCAGGTGAAGTCTTGACTAGCCTGTTGGCTTAGTGGTTAGTGACCCTGTCACAAAACTAGAGGTTGTGAGTTTGAACAACCAAACATTCATATTTTTATAAAATAAAATATTATACTTTCTATGAAATTGTATCGTATGCATAAAGTTTTCAACAAAGCTTTATAATTTTATGATTTAAATATCTTGATTATTTTTTCAGGTTGCAGCACACCCAATCTTGGAACTGGAGCTGAGAGACAAGATACCACAGCTGATATTGTATGCCCAGAAATTGACCTACCTCAACTTCAGCCAGGTAATATATTTTTGTATCTACTTATTTACATCTATCTATCTGTGGAATACTGCAAAACTATGCAATCTTACACCAACAAGTGACGGCTTGACTAGCCTGTTGGCGTATTGGTAAGTGACCCTGACCGCTAAACTGGAGGTTGTGAGTTTGAACAACCAAACATTCATATTTTTATAAAATAAAATATTATACTTTCTATAAAATTGTATCGTATGCATAAAGTTTTCAACAAAGCTTTATAATTTTATAGGATAAATCATGAGCGTTATTATTTGTTCAGATTCTTGGTGTAATTTATCTATAATATGTTACATTATAAAATATAATAAACAGATAACTGATAACTAATGAAGTTTAACATTTTGATAATAAAATACACAATTTCTTAATTGAATCATAGTAACCTTGAAATAGGGTGATTAATTTTAACTAAAAACGCATGCTTTACAACAACAGTAAACTATGAATACATTACAAGTATACAACGCCGCTAAAGGCATATGTTAGTGTCTAGTGGTTAGTAGTATTGTATAGCACAATTATACATGCTTCTTCATTGCCCTTGCAAATCGTCCATTAAATATATTATTACATTCATTAAAAATTTTTTATCACTCGGAGCTTCATAATAACGCCTTTTTTTGTTTCAGTAGACCCAAGAAACGATTTTTCAAGAGTTTTAGCTTCAGATCATAATTATTGCAAGATCAGAACTAAGAAAAGTAAGTTCATTGATTTTATTGTTTGGATGTTTGAAGGATTAACTAGGGCTTTTATACATGCATGCAACCGTAACTTATGGATGCGAAACACCAGGGGAATCAATTGCATGTTGTCAACCTAAGAAGAAGGGAAGAGAAGCAAGGAAAAAGGAAACAAATGGATGAAAAGGTTTAAGCCACCGGAACTGACTCTTGTCGAACGAAACATAACTGTAGGAATGCTGTTATTTCACATAAATATTCCGTAACAGGATGTATATTCTACCTAGCCGGCTTAATCATTCAATTTTGCTGACATCATCTTTCTGGCTTATTCATAATTTATGACCTTCATAAGTGTTACTTTGTAACCTAAATGAATAAATGAATTTTGAGTTTGAGTTTATCATGCTGAAGCCAACCAGACTTTACCATTATTAAGATATGTCTGGAAATTCAATTCCCACTCTTATTGTTACATTTTGTGTAAATAACCTTTCAATGAGACCAATGTGTGTATAACATGTACACACATGTGTCATATTCACTACATTACCATATGGGTGTTCTACATTTAATTGATAATGATGATATAATAGAATGGTTGCATAGATATATTTATATTATAATGATATTACTGAGACGGAGCTGTGTCGCACGTATACCATACTAACAAGATTACTATAATATATTTTCCTAACCTTATTATTAGTTTATTGAACATTTAATAATATATGCAAATTTTAATTACAGTGGTCCCTCGGTTACCTTCAGTCGTGATATGCAGCAGATACAGGATGTATCAAAAGCAAATAAATAATTTGAGGCGTGAAATATATCGCGTACGGAAGCAGTGCAGATCTTTTAAAGCAAGACTGGAACGGGCCGATAGACTGGAGAAAGAAGGTGCTTTTAAAAAAGTAGTTAGCGGCATGTCTTTACCTGCCAAGCTATTTTTGAATATGCAGTATACCCAATCGAGAAACAAACCGAAGGGACGTCGTTTTAAATTAGAAGAGAAAGTATTATCTCTATCCCTGTATAAAAGAAGTCCTAAGTGCTACGCTCTTATGTCAAGGTACTTTACGTTGCCGGCACCCAAAACATTAAAACGGCTATTGAGCCAAATAAAATTAACCCCTGGAGTTAACAAAACCATTTTTGAAAAACTCAAGAAGACAACTGACGATTTACTACATGAAGACCGTATCTGTACACTGATTTTTGACGAAATGTCCATTTCACCACAGCTACAATATGATGCGGCTAACGATGAAATAAAAGGCTTCACTAGTCATGGAGGGCAAACGCTCGCTAATCACGCTCTAGTTTTTATGATAAAAGGCGTTAAAAAACAATATAAACAACCAGTTGCGTATTATTTTACTAATTCCATAAAGAAAAACGAATTAAAAAATGTGATCACGGCTGTCGCAAATATGGTCATAGACGCTGGTCTTTTAATATTATGTACTGTCTGTGACCAAAGTACAGTCAATGTCAGTGCAATTAGCGAGTTGGTTGCAGAGACCAAGGCAAAATATTTAAGGACTGGAAAAGAGATGCGGGGAGAACATTTCGAAGTGAAAAATAGAAGGATAATCCCATTATATGATGTGCCACATTTAATTAAAGGCCTGCGAAACAATCTTTTGACTAAAGATTTAGTATACACAGATGATAATCAAGAAAAGATTGTTAAATGGGATTATTTTCAAATGTTATATGCAGCAGACAAATCATTCAATGAATTACGGTGTCTGCAAAAAATCACGGAAGAACATGTTGTTCCTGAGAAAATAAGGAAAATGAAAGTGAAATCAGCCGTCCAGATATTCAGCCATAGCGTTGCTGTTGCCACGGAACACTTGTCGGCAAGAGGAAATCTGCCTCAGGAATGCCGAAGTTTAATTAATATTGTCCTATTGATAGACAATATTTTTGATTCACTTAATGGTAGTACTTTCTATGTACCAAATGGGAAAATATATAAAGGGCCTGTAAAGAGACATTCACCACATCATCAGCTTTGGCAAAATTCTATTAAGGTTCTAAAAACTGTTAAATTTAGACGTATAAAAAAAATTGGTGACAAAGTCCAAGTTACTGAGACAATAGTACCTTCTGTAAAAAATCTAATTAAAACTATTGAAGGTATGCAACAAATTTGGAAAATTCTGTCACAAAGATATTCCTTTGATTCTGTGTTGACGAGGAACTTTAATCAAGACCCTGTAGAAAACTTCTTCGGAAACATCAGGAGTTATGGGGCGAGAAATATTTCACCCAACTGTGGTGCTTTTGAAGGTGCATTTAAAGCGCTTCTTTTAAATAACTACAATTCGCCCCATTCAGTCCAATCAAACTGCGAAAGAGATGAAAATCCCTGCTTACATACATTAGATTTTTTCGTTAATGATAAAATTATTTGTGATGTTTCCGAAGAACAAAATATTGAATTTCGTGACGATTTCATAGATGAGAACAACATAGTGGAATCCGATGCCGGTCAAAGAACTTATGTATGTGGCTGGGTCTTGAGAAAGTGCCTCAAAAATATTATAAAGTCATGTAAGAACTGTAGAGCTGACGTATTGGACAATGGTACCAATAACGACAGTTCTTACATTAGAACAAAGGAATATAATAAAAATAAAAAATGGATGTGTTATCCGTCAGTGGAACTAGACAGATGCTTCCTAGAGATTCAAAAAATATGTGTGTCGCTTTTAAAGAGGAATGTGCCAAAAACTAGTCTCAAAAAGACGATGAAAATATACTCAAATATATTTGTTTCATTCCCCTTTAAATGTGACACACATAAAGAAAAACTTAAAACTTATTTCGAAGATACTTCAATGAATATTATTATTTACAGTTGGTGCAGGTCCATAAACAGGATTTTGTCAGGTAAATTAACCTATACAGGTGATGATGAAATAAAGGTCTCTGCTCAATTATATTATAATAAATATAAAAAAAATAATACAAAATAAATCCTATATCAAAACATTTTATTTTATTTTCTATTTAAGACTCTATACTTAAGATAAACAATCTTGATGTGACTTTTTACACTAACACATATTAAACAAATAAACTACTGCATAAGAATGTTTCAATTGCTTTAATAATGGTTATTTTTGTATTATCATTAATCTATAGCAGCATTTTATTTTTAAACTGAGTTTTTAGGTATAATGATAAAAATACACAAGATTGTTTACCTTTAGTTAAATACCCAACCAAATGGAGTATATTGATATGTGTGCCCTGCTAAGAAGGAAGTAAATTCCTATATATACGTATAATTATGATGTATATTTTTTGCAGACATTGCCCTGCTAAGAAAAAGTGTAGTGACCAATTTTGTGACACTGGGTTTATTTTCATTTACATAATTATTTGGAATCAGGAAGAAAATCACAAAATTGTGATTTTTTCATCGCTGGTTCCAAATATGTTGCTCAATGTCACAAAATTGTTTCCTAGGCTTTTTCTTAGCAGGGCAGTGTCTGCAAAAAATATACATCATAATTATTATTACCTATATATTATATAAATGTGTACTTACATATAGGTATCTATACGTCAATTTAGTTTGAGGATTTGCTAAGAGATGGCGCTTTGATTTGATATGACACATTTTTTCACGAGAGGGCTCTCTATTCCTACTATATTATTATACTCTATGATACACACACGCGCGCCATCATAGAGTATAATAATATAGTAGGAATAGAGAGCCCTCTCGTGAAAAAATGTGTCATATCAAATCAAAGCGCCATCTCTTAGCAAATCCTCAAACTAAATTGACGTATAGATACCTATATGTAAGTACACATTTATATAATATGTAGGTAATAATAATTATGATGTATATTTTTTGCAGACACTGCCCTGCTAAGAAAAAGCCTAGGAAACAATTTTGTGACATTGAGCAACATATTTGGAACCAGCGATGAAAAAATCACAATTTTGTGATTTTCTTCCTGATTCCAAATAATTATGTAAATGAAAATAAACCCAGTGTCACAAAATTTGTCACTACACTTTTTCTTAGCAGGGCAATGTCTGCAAAAAATATACATCATAATTATACGTATATATAGGAATTTACTTCCTTCTTAGCAGGGCACACATATCAATATACTCCATTTGGTTGGGTATTTAACTAAAGGTAAACAATCTTGTGTATTTTTATCATTATACCTAAAAACTCAGTTTAAAAATAAAATGCTGCTATAGATTAATGATAATACAAAAATAACCATTATTAAAGCAATTGAAACATTCTTATGCAGTAGTTTATTTGTTTAATATGTGTTAGTGTAAAAAGTCACACAAGATTGTTTATCTTAAGTATAGAGTCTTAAATAGAAAATAAAATAAAATATTTTGATATAGGATTTATTTTGTATTATTTTTTTTATATTTATTATAATATAATTGAGCAGAGACCTTTATTTCATCATCACCTGTATAGGTTAATTTACCTGACAAAATCCTGTTTATGGACCTGCACCAACTGTAAATAATAATATTCATTGAAGTATCTTCGAAATAAGTTTTAAGTTTTTCTTTATGTGTGTCACATTTAAAGGGGAATGAAACAAATATATTTGAGTATATTTTCATCGTCTTTTTGAGACTAGTTTTTGGCACATTCCTCTTTAAAAGCGACACACATATTTTTTGAATCTCTAGGAAGCATCTGTCTAGTTCCACTGACGGATAACACATCCATTTTTTATTTTTATTATATTCCTTTGTTCTAATGTAAGAACTGTCGTTATTGGTACCATTGTCCAATACGTCAGCTCTACAGTTCTTACATGACTTTATAATATTTTTGAGGCACTTTCTCAAGACCCAGCCACATACATAAGTTCTTTGACCGGCATCGGATTCCACTATGTTGTTCTCATCTATGAAATCGTCACGAAATTCAATATTTTGTTCTTCGGAAACATCACAAATAATTTTATCATTAACGAAAAAATCTAATGTATGTAAGCAGGGATTTTCATCTCTTTCGCAGTTTGATTGGACTGAATGGGGCGAATTGTAGTTATTTAAAAGAAGCGCTTTAAATGCACCTTCAAAAGCACCACAGTTGGGTGAAATATTTCTCGCCCCATAACTCCTGATGTTTCCGAAGAAGTTTTCTACAGGGTCTTGATTAAAGTTCCTCGTCAACACAGAATCAAAGGAATATCTTTGTGACAGAATTTTCCAAATTTGTTGCATACCTTCAATAGTTTTAATTAGATTTTTTACAGAAGGTACTATTGTCTCAGTAACTTGGACTTTGTCACCAATTTTTTTTATACGTCTAAATTTAACAGTTTTTAGAACCTTAATAGAATTTTGCCAAAGCTGATGATGTGGTGAATGTCTCTTTACAGGCCCTTTATATATTTTCCCATTTGGTACATAGAAAGTACTACCATTAAGTGAATCAAAAATATTGTCTATCAATAGGACAATATTAATTAAACTTCGGCATTCCTGAGGCAGATTTCCTCTTGCCGACAAGTGTTCCGTGGCAACAGCAACGCTATGGCTGAATATCTGGACGGCTGATTTCACTTTCATTTTCCTTATTTTCTCAGGAACAACATGTTCTTCCGTGATTTTTTGCAGACACCGTAATTCATTGAATGATTTGTCTGCTGCATATAACATTTGAAAATAATCCCATTTAACAATCTTTTCTTGATTATCATCTGTGTATACTAAATCTTTAGTCAAAAGATTGTTTCGCAGGCCTTTAATTAAATGTGGCACATCATATAATGGGATTATCCTTCTATTTTTCACTTCGAAATGTTCTCCCCGCATCTCTTTTCCAGTCCTTAAATATTTTGCCTTGGTCTCTGCAACCAACTCGCTAATTGCACTGACATTGACTGTACTTTGGTCACAGACAGTACATAATATTAAAAGACCAGCGTCTATGACCATATTTGCGACAGCCGTGATCACATTTTTTAATTCGTTTTTCTTTATGGAATTAGTAAAATAATACGCAACTGGTTGTTTATATTGTTTTTTAACGCCTTTTATCATAAAAACTAGAGCGTGATTAGCGAGCGTTTGCCCTCCATGACTAGTGAAGCCTTTTATTTCATCGTTAGCCGCATCATATTGTAGCTGTGGTGAAATGGACATTTCGTCAAAAATCAGTGTACAGATACGGTCTTCATGTAGTAAATCGTCAGTTGTCTTCTTGAGTTTTTCAAAAATGGTTTTGTTAACTCCAGGGGTTAATTTTATTTGGCTCAATAGCCGTTTTAATGTTTTGGGTGCCGGCAACGTAAAGTACCTTGACATAAGAGCGTAGCACTTAGGACTTCTTTTATACAGGGATAGAGATAATACTTTCTCTTCTAATTTAAAACGACGTCCCTTCGGTTTGTTTCTCGATTGGGTATACTGCATATTCAAAAATAGCTTGGCAGGTAAAGACATGCCGCTAACTACTTTTTTAAAAGCACCTTCTTTCTCCAGTCTATCGGCCCGTTCCAGTCTTGCTTTAAAAGATCTGCACTGCTTCCGTACGCGATATATTTCACGCCTCAAATTATTTATTTGCTTTTGATACATCCTGTATCTGCTGCATATCACGACTGAAGGTAACCGAGGGACCACTGTAATTAAAATTTGCATATATTATTAAATGTTCAATAAACTAATAATAAGGTTAGGAAAATATATTATAGTAATCTTGTTAGTATGGTATACGTGCGACACAGCTCCGTCTCAGTAATATCATTATAATATAAATATATCTATGCAACCATTCTATTATATCATCATTATCAATTAAATGTAGAACACCCATATGGTAATGTAGTGAATATGACACATGTGTGTACATGTTATACACACATTGGTCTCATTGAAAGGTTATTTACACAAAAGGTAACAATAAGAGTGGGAATTGAATTTCCAGACATATCTTAATAATGGTAAAGTCTGGTTGGCTTCAGCATGATAAACTCAAACTCAAAATTCATTTATTCATTTAGGTTACAAAGTAACACTTATGAAGGTCATAAATTATGAATAAGCCAGAAAGATGATGTCAGCAAAATTGAATGATTAAGCCGGCTAGGTAGAATATACATCCTGTTACGGAATATTTATGTGAAATAACAGCATTCCTACAGTTATGTTTCGTTCGACAAGAGTCAGTTCCGGTGGCTTAAACCTTTTCATCCATTTGTTTCCCTTTTCCTTGCTTCTCTTCCCTTCTTCTTAGGTTGACAACATGCAATTGATTCCCCTGGTGTTTCGCATCCATAAGTTACGGTTGCTTGCATGTATAAAAGCCCTAGTTAATCCTTCAAACATCCAAACAATAAAATCAATGAACTTACTTTTCTTAGTTCTGATCTTGCAATAATTATGATCTGAAGCTAAAACTCTTGAAAAATCGTTTCTTGGGTCTACTGAAACAAAAAAAGGCGTTATTATGAAGCTCCGAGTGATAAAAAAATTTTAATGAATGTAATAATATATTTAATGGACGATTTGCAAGGGCAATGAAGAAGCATGTATAATTGTGCTATACAATACTACTAACCACTAGACACTAACATATGCCTTTAGCGGCGTTGTATACTTGTAATGTATTCATAGTTTACTGTTGTTGTAAAGCATGCGCTTTTAGTTAAAATTAATCACCCTATTTCAAGGTTACTATGATTCAATTAAGAAATTGTGTATTTTATTATCAAAATGTTAAACTTCATTAGTTATCAGTTATCTGTTTATTATATTTTATAATGTAACATATTATAGATAAATTACACCAAGAATCTGAACAAATAATAACGCTCATGATTTATCCTATAAAATTATAAAGCTTTGTTGAAAACTTTATGCATACGATACAATTTTATAGAAAGTATAATATTTTATTTTATAAAAATATGAATGTTTGGTTGTTCAAACTCACAACCTCCAGTTTAGCGGTCAGGGTCACTTACCAATACGCCAACAGGCTAGTCAAGCCGTCACTTGTTGGTGTAAGATTGCATAGTTTTGCAGTATTCCACAGATAGATAGATGTAAATAAGTAGATACAAAAATATATTACCTGGCTGAAGTTGAGGTAGGTCAATTTCTGGGCATACAATATCAGCTGTGGTATCTTGTCTCTCAGCTCCAGTTCCAAGATTGGGTGTGCTGCAACCTGAAAAAATAATCAAGATATTTAAATCATAAAATTATAAAGCTTTGTTGAAAACTTTATGCATACGATACAATTTCATAGAAAGTATAATATTTTATTTTATAAAAATATGAATGTTTGGTTGTTCAAACTCACAACCTCTAGTTTTGTGACAGGGTCACTAACCACTAAGCCAACAGGCTAGTCAAGACTTCACCTGCTGGTGTAAGACTGCATAGTTTTGCAGTATTCCACAGATAGATAGATAGATGCAAATAGGTAGATACAAAAATATATTACCTGGCTGAAGTTGAGGTAGGTCAATTTCAGGGTATACAATATCAGCTGTGGTATCTTGTCTCTCAGCTCCAGTTCCAGGATTGGGTGTGTTGCAACCTGAAAAAACAATCAAGATATTAAAATTATAAAATAAACTCTGAAGTTCCTCAACATAAACATTGTTTTTAAAATAACTGTTGTGAGTGGTAATCAAATCAAATCATTTATTTCTTTGTAAACATGGGTAATTGGTACATAGGTGTTATCAATAATAAACATATTATATATATATACTCTCCATATTTTGTATATTATATATATATACAAAATATGGAGAACCTCCATATTTTGTCGTTACGTGGGCATGCAAATTTTTAAATTTAATTTAGTGGAAATTATTACAAACGGATCTCTGATTGTTAATTAAAATTTTGGAAAATATTAATTTATAATATAAATTGTAAAAATTGATCAGTTATTTATGTCTAGGATTAGTAATGTCAAGAGTCAAGGAATAGCAAATGTCATCAATAAAATATAAATTATTTAAATATGTCAAACTTGAGATTTTATGTCAAAATGTAATAGAAAAAATAATAAATGACTAGCCATAGGGATTCCCTTCTAGATATTCCTTCACACTGTAAAAAATCATAGTTAATATTTACAAAAACCATTGTAATAATATATTTAAGAACTTAATTAGATAATACTGTCATAGCAACTTACCATCTAAATAAAGTGATGGAACTGCCAAAATATTTAATCTATTATTGCGATTTCTGTCTTTATCAACAAAATGTCGATCACAGATTCGTTTAGTTCGAAAAATTTCTTCAGCATTGTTCTCCGCATCACCTCCAATAAGAAGAGTCCATAATTTGAATTGATCAGGAAACTTGTTTGGGTTTGGAAATACATGGAGCCGAGCATCTATAACAACATATATGATTAACATAGACTCTATTATTATTTTGAGTAACAATATGTCACAGATAGATTTTTTAATTTATTCATAGGTCCTTCACATTTTTAAGACTAAAATTTAAGATTGTTTATAACGGCAAAAACAAAATATACAAATGCCTAATAAATGGAATATGTAATTATAACAGGAATAAAATTATTTCTTCTTCTTAGTAAGTAAATCTATAAAAGGATAATGAAATTAAATAACCTAAAATACCCATTAACAGAACATACACCATGTATCTGATAGAGTAGACAAAATTGTAACATACCTACCCGCGTTTTGATGACAATATTTACATCTCACGTGACGAACCTATTACCGGTTACAGTACCACACCGGTTACAGTACCATGATACAGAAAATTTGTCACCGAGACCGTTATCAATATTTGCTCAATACAGAAAGAAGCCACCATGTCTCATGGTCGCAAATTTAAGTTTGGGGGCTATCAACAGAGTCCTACTAAGCAACCGTTATTGACAGCATTTTGAAACCGTCGAGTCCAATGCTCATTATTCTGTTGTTGATTATTGATTATATATAATATATGTGATCTGACCACTTACCTTTCGATGGACAACCCAAGGCACATCGTCTAGGCATGATGTAAATGATTTATAAACGTCTTTTACGTAAAATCTAATAGTGTCCTGTCACAATACTTCCACTAATCAATCTGCGCAAATCCAAATACGAAATCCGGCAAGGCGGAGGAACACGAAGTTCGACTCAACGCACTTTTCACAGGAAAACGCAAAGAAAAACACAAAATGCGGCGAAAACTACCAACTTGCGCACACGCAAGATCGGTCAACCAAAACCAACCGCCATATTGTGAAAAAAATATCTATAGCCACATTAGCCATAGATTAAATATGCGATTTTTGCTAGATTAGAATTTATGTATGTAAATAAATGAAAATGGCTATCAAACTATTTGTTTAGATTAATTATTAATTCTAGACATTTTTTTTAGCTCCAATTATGTAAATTTAAAAAATGCAATATCGTTACAAATGATTCGCCATCTATTGGCACTTATAGGTAACATTTTGTCTATATTTCTTTTAAGGGTTAGTTAACAGGTGGCGCTACTATTAAACTAAATTTTGACTTGTATGGCTCTGTCCCCCCCCTGGTGTGTATGTACGCAGCATTAATGATAGTGGTGAGTGTGTGGTTCGATTATTATTGGCCAAAAGTCGAGTGGCACCAATTAAACCTACCACCATTCCAAGATTGGAATTGTGTGGTGCCGTTGTAGGTGCGCGTGTGTATGAAAAGGTTGCACACGCACTGAGAGTAAACATTAGTCATATTTACTGTTGGACTGACTAAACCATAGTGTTGGGATGGTTGCAAATGTTGCCTTCCAAACTTCAGCCGTTTGTGCGCAATCGCGGTTTTAGACAAGGCGGGTAACCCATCCATTTACTCTGTCAGCTACTGCCCTTGTTTGCTGATGGTCTGCATTATCGGCACCTGGTTGGTCTACCGGATAAAAGGTTTCAGCAAGCCATTAAGCCGATTCCCTTTGCCCCATCACCTGTCCTGCCTTTATGAGAAGTATGTCTTCCGATCTTCTCTCGGTTCGGCGTATTACGCGGTAGACCCCCTCCCACATGCCCTCTCTGTCCTGCTTACAGCAAAATTCCTTCCAGCTGGTAATCTGCGCTTTCTTTGTTTCTGCTTGGAAACTTGTCTTTGCCCTCAGGTACTCCTCAGTCAGGCATGGTTCCACTCTAACGAGCAGATCAGGGCAGCCTGAACTTAGGTGTGGGCCTCCACAATGGCTGCACCTTTCAATGGCTTCGCTGCAGAAGCGTCTGGCGTGGCCATACCCAAGACACATTGAGCATTGGATGAGTGGGGACTGGTCCTCTGCTCTTATTTTCTGGAGGTCTATATTTACTTTCCCGGCGATTGTCATGTTTTGCCACAGGAAGGGGGAGACCATGATAACGACATGCGAAGTGTGGGGGTTGCGTGTTTTCTTTTTATATTTTATGGAGATTCTGTCATCCTTCTTTGATATGTTGACAAACATGTGCTTATTCTGATTTCTCAGGGCGTTTAGTATATCCTGATCACTATTATAGTTTAGGACGCCCCTGAGAATCACGAGTGGGTCTTTATTTTTTACTTCTTCCACACTTAGGTCTTCTCCTGCAATTTTTAAACGGTCCTGGACCTTCCTTCTCTCTTCCTGTGTTCTGCAACCCATTATGATCTTTCGATCCTTACCTTTTCTTACCTGGTCAACGGTTTGTAGCGTCATCTATCAGGCCAATAGAAAAACGCTACAACAAGCAACGAAGTTCATCATAGAAAACACAGATGTCACTAATCCCAGAAACACGCAACCGCAGAACAAATGTTCGAGATGCTGAATCACGATATCAAAGTTTACACAGACACTCAGTATATATACAACGCCCAACAACTAACTGTTGGGCCGCGGCCCGCCAGGCACGATCACCTAGCCTGGTCGGAGGATCCTCCCTTTTCGTTGGAGGTGTGTGACAGCCTCTACAGGTTATTCCCCCTTCCCGTGCGTTAACCGCTTTCCTGATTTTATTGAGGACCTCTTCTCCAGTCTCGGTTTCGTTGTTGGAGGTGACTATAATAGAGTGCAGTGCTGTTTGCCTCGGGCGCTGCTCCCCGCTGTGGCCAGCTACTACACCGGCATATGTCATCGCCTGCTGAGACTTTAGGGTCAGGTTCATTAACCTTTCTGTTTCCTCTTTACACTCCTTGAGGAGTTTAGAATGTTTCCCAAGCAGATTTTTTAGATCCTCTTTTTCTTTTTCCCAATTTTTCTCGCTGCCCTGTTTCCCTCTTTCCTCCTCTCTCTCCGTTTCCGGCTTTTTTGCCCTTTCCTTTCCCCTATATGTTTTTCCCCCACCACAATGGCCCCCACCACAATGGCCCCCACCACAGCTTCTATGATTTCGCTCTTTAATTTTCGCGAGTTGTTAAGATGGAGCCTGGCTTTGGCCGCCAGGGCTTTGGCCTCAAGGGCTCTGCTTATATACGTGGGCTTTGGCGAGGTCACCTTAACCAACTGGGCCGTTGGTTTGGTAGATGTCGGAGGGTTGGTTTTCGGAGCAGGTTCTTCCTTTCTAGACGCAGATATATCTACGCTAGCGCCCGTAGAGGGGATGTTGGTAGGGTCCTGCGACCTTCTACTGGCAGGTACTTTGCCGTCCTGAGGTGGGATTGTGGGCTTAAGTTTCTGTTGACTCAACAAGGCCGCTATGGGGGGTTTACTGGACGTAAGGAAATAAAAAACGGCAGGAGTGCGGATTACGTGTATCATATAGTACATAATATAATATATAGGCCGTAACCTACGCATTAACAATAAATCGCGCGGAGACTATCTTGCGCATAACAAGTCCTCAACCCATTAACAGATGGTAGGTGGTCCTCTTTAATTACCACCAAGGAATCCAGCTTCAAACCATCCTTGCACGAACGCCACTTGGTTCTTTGTTGCAGCTCAGCAACAAACTCCTTACTCCATCTCGTCGAGAAATGTTGACGCAACTGCTCAATTCGTTGAAAACGAGACAGTTAGGTTAGGTTTTTTTTTTTTTTTTTTTTTGTTTTAAATATGGAAGCACAATTATTGTACTCCCTCCAGTTGAACCTGGGACCATCTTTACACTTCGATGCAGATGCCGACTAATATGAGTTTTGAGACAAATTTTATGCAGACTACTAACATATAATTAACGGATAAAGCGGATGACCAGAACCACCGAGAACACACGGTTTTTGCATTGCCTCGTTTACCATTCTGTTTCGGTCGCATCCCAGCGGCCTGCTTCAACGCGCTGCCAATCGCTCCTTCAATAACGAAGGAGTCTACTACACTTATATGTCTCTGGCGAACATTTCTTAAAATGTGGTCCAAGAGACCAGACAGAGGTGAGTTCCTTGTTCTGCGACGTGAGGAGTTTTTGAATCGTTTGGGATACGACCGATGCAGTATAAGCCACCTTTCAGATTTCTTTATAGCCCATAGCTTCAGCTCCTTTGTTACTGGCTCTCGCACCGGGACCACCTTAGCAGTAGGCCACTGCTGACCTTGCCAAGGTGTCCCATTTCCTTCGGACCGGGCACACTGCGTCAAAGGCGTTGTGACTGACTGCTGCCAGTTTCGCTCTCTCGCAGTTGCAGCATTTTGGGGTCCCCCCCGCAAGATTCTCCGCACACTCACTCTTGCGGTGAGGTCCCCCACAGTGACTGCAGAGGTCTTCTGGCTCTTGGCAGAGCCTCTTTGTGTGCCCGTATCCTAGGCAGCGAGAGCACTGTACTATCGGGGATTGATCTTCCACCTTGACGCGCTGAAGGTCTACGCGCAAGGTCCCCGTCTCGGTAGCTCTATGCCATATAGTGGCAGATGTTGTGACCACTATATGACAAGTGTGTGGGTTTCTGGTCTTTTTCCGGTACTTTATTTGTAGCCGATCTTCCTCTTTGTCGAGGCCGTGAAAAACAACTTTTGAGGTCAAACACGGCGAAATCGGATCACTTTTTCCACAGTTACGAATTTTTAAAGACGGAGCGTTAACAAAACAATGCGTTCTCGAGTGCGGCGGGATAGCCACTGGTTAGGTTAGGTTAGGTTAGGTTAGGCCCCCAAACACAACAAAGGCACAAAGCACCTCCTCGTTCGTGTTGTAGTTCATGACATCCTTAAGGACGACCAGCGGATCCCTGTTCCGAATGCTCTCAAAACTTAGGTGTTTGCCTGATGTCCTCAACTTTCCTTTTATTTTTTCGAGCTCATCCTCTGATCCACATCCCAGTATCACTCTCTGATCTTTGACCTTCCTGATCCTATCCACTTTCAAGCCCTCTTTCACAGCCTCTGTTGCCTTTCTAAGTTTTTCTACTACTTGGTCGCTGGTGTCCATTGCATCGCTTGATTTAATGACGATGGTGTAGGGCCGTAGGCTCCAAAGGTCGGAACTTTGGTGGCCCGGCCACCACACCCGAATAGGACACCGGTGCCTTCTTTAAATCTTCTCTGAGGGCTTCCATTTCCTTTCTATTTTCCTCTAGTAACTTACCGTGCTCTTCCAGCTTGCTTGCCAAAACTCTATTCTCCATATCGCTTTGTCTTTCCGGTTCCTTTTCTTTGGTCTTATTCTCTGGATCTTTTGCTAACCTAACTCTACCCTTCCCACTATGCTCCTCGTCTGACTCCTTTACTAATTTAAACAGACGTTCAATCGCCTCAAGTACGTCGTTTTTGATGTCGGTGCGGAGGTTACGGCTGTTGTTAAGCTGAAGTTTCGCTTTCATTAAGCAGGCCTTCGCCTCCGCAGTTCGGCTTGGATATTTTGGCTCCTTGGTGACCGTGAGCGGGTCTACCCTGTTTTTCGGCGCGGTTATGTTTTTGGTGGGGGAAGTCGAAGGTCTCAGCTTCGACTCGATCTCCCCTACACTACGCCTGACCTGTGTGGTCCCACTCCCAGACGCCACGGGTGCAGCCTTTGACGACGTGCTGGGCTCCTTCGGGGGGGTGCGGATGCCGAACATAGTGGGTTGCCGAATAAGTAATCACAATAATTGTATAGAATAAAATAAATTAATTGGGGTATAATATTATTATAATGTGTATAAAAACAATAAAAGTGTATATGGTAAAACAAAACACAAAGATAGATTTTTGATGTACGTACCCCTAAGGTAGATTTCTTGAGAGTCGGAATCCCAAATTTTTCGATTTTTATATTTCCAGTGACCCGATCAGAACGGGAGGGGTGTCAATCGACGCGGCTAGTCAAATGCTATTATCCTACACCATCTTGGGCGCCGCCAGGGGTCCTGGTGAATTTAAATTTTGAAAAAACTGTAAATTTATTGCCAAAATGTATGGAAAGTCAGTGTTCTATCTACTTTTTTATGTTTCAGATGGCGCAGCGGCGACGGGGTTACGTTCCCAGACGCGGCACACCTTCCTCGAAATAAAGCACTGAAATTCAGTAAAAGTTTAGAAGTAAAATGTTAAGAAAAAATTCGGAAACTAACAAAAAAGTACAAAATATACGGAATTCTATTAAAAAATACAAATTATGTGTCAAATAGGGTGTTTTATTCCTCGGGGCGCAGCCAAGAGGGTGTCTAATGTCAATACTAGTCCTAAACTATCATAAAACAACACAAAACCAAAAAAGTTTTCGTCTAGGACAAAGATGGGTTAGGTTAGGTTAGGTTAGGTTAGGTTAGGTTAGGTTAGGTTAGGTTAGGTTAGGTTCCCCCCCGAAAGAGTTCTCGCCTTGCCGTGGCGGGGGGGCTCAGTAGCCACGTGGACCGACGTCCACGGTGAAGCTAAGAGGAACTCACTCGTAAACCCGACCCGTTGGTGTCGGGGACGAGGGCCGCCACTTCTCGCGAGGTGGGGGCTGCGAGGTAGAAAACCTCTATAAAAAATTACCCGCGGGCGGGCCCGTCGTATCTATACGCTGGGCACGCAACGGTACCATCTCGTAAGACCGACCCGTAGGCGTCGGGGACGAGGGCTGCCACCTTCCGAGGTGGGGGCCGCGAGGAAGAAAACCTCTATAAAAAATTACCCAAGGGCGGGCCCGGCGTATTTTCGCTGGGCAGACGATGAGAAGACAGCCTGTCCTCTCGTTGTCACTGCTGTCGTGGGCGACGAACTGGTCTCTGACCGTAAGTCGGCCAACTCGTAGACCGACCCGTAGGCGTCGGGGACGAGGGCCGCCTCCTCTCGAGGAGGGGGCCGCGAGGAAGAAAACCTCTATAAAAAATCACTCCTAATCCCGTGCTCGACTGTGGCCAGGGGATGCGAGGCAGGGGGGTATCCTGTCGTCAGCAGTCCCTCACCCCGAAGTATGCCGGCTCGCTGCGGGGTGAGTGTAGTAAGGCGGAGGGCTGGAGCAGGGAGCTCACCCTGGGTAATAAAAAGTAATTTAGTATGGCTTCTTTTAAAAATACAGTGTCTCCACAAGCCGGCGGATCCGGCCGTCCTACGGGACGCACCCCCTACGTATTTGTGGTGGGGGAAAAGAGCCTCGATGCAGTGCATCGCCCAGCTGACTCTCAGTTGGAAGAGGAAGGGCGCACGCCCAGTTTTGTGCCCTCCTGTGAAGACGGGACTCGCACGCCCATCTGTGCGGGTTCGGAGGGCGACTCTTTGCCTTGTGGCCAAGATGTCGTCACCAGGACCTCTATGAGGTTAAAGTCGAGGTCGAGCTCAGGCGCATCAGCGCTACAAGCGGTTCCGCGAGTAGTGCTGGATCGCCTGGAGGTTCTCGATGGGGCGTGCACGCCCAGTTTTGTGCGCCCGAGTGTTGGCACCCAGCCGGGTGCAGAGGAGGGCGGGGCTGGACAGTCGGACTCTGACACGTCCAGCCTCGTGTCAGTGAGGAGTGAGATGAGCGTGGGTAGTGGCTTCAGATCGTGGCTGAAGCGCCCACGCTCATCGCAGAACCCGGGGTCGGACTCGGCCTCGGGTGACGAGGCCAAATCTTTGGCTAAGCCAAAGAAGGGCAAGGGGCAAGGTGCGCTCACGCACGGTAAGTGCGTGGGACTACACAAGGCCCGCAAGGAGGTAGCCGAGGCAAAGCGTGCTGCTGACAGAACGTTGGCGGATGCAGAGGCGGAACGCCGGATCGCTGAGGTGACGAAGAGGGTGTCGGTGTCGCGCCTGTCAGACACTTCCGACACTGACGTCGAGGGCCTGTCGGCAGTGGCGCTTAAAGCGCGTATGGCAGAGGCTGTTGACGCCATACGCACCATTGCCCGCGCCTCGAAGAACTTAAAAGGCACCAGCCAGAAGGGGCTGAAGGATGCCGCAGCCACCATCGCCGATGCGGCGGAGGCCCTTCTAAGCCGCACCGTCACCGGGGAGGCCAAGAGGCTGCAAAGGGAGAACGCACGCCTGGCCGCTCAGGTCAATGAGCTCCGAGAGGAGCAAGAGCTGCTGAGGGCGGACATGGCGAAGTTGCGCCAAGAGCGCCCGGCGGCGGGAAAAACCCCGGTCGCTGGTGCAGAATCGGAGCTGGCTCTCCTTGTTCAGAGAGAACTGGCTAGTTTTAATGCCAGGTTCTCTGTGCTTGAGGGCCGGCTTCTGCGCCCGCCCTTGGCAGCGGACCGACCTAGAGCGGCCCCGCCTCCTCCGGCGGCAAAGACGTTCGCGGCTGTCGTCTCCCAACCAGCCGGTGCTGGCACCTCCAAGCCGGCTAGTGTTACCGCTTCTAAACCTGCTGGTGCTGCCGCATCCAAACCCCGAAAGGTCCCGGTGGCAGGAGGCCCACCGTTGCAAGCCGTTAAAGCTGGAACCGCCGCTCCGGCAGACCCAAAGCCCAATGAGGGCAAATGGGAAACTGTCGGAGCCAAGAAGAAGGCCAAACGCGCGGCCAAGAAGAAGGCTCGGCGTGCCAAGCAAAAAGCTGCTAAGCAGCTCAAGACAGCAAAGCTTCGCGTCCCTCGGTCGGCGGCAGTAGTACTTACGCTGCAGCCGGCAGCCATCCAGAGGGGCGCCACGTACGCCGAGCTTCTCGCGAAGGCGAAAACGAAGATTAACCCCCGGGACCTGGGTATACTGTCGGGCTTACGGTGTAAGCCCACCCAAACTGGTGCGCGCCTCTTGGAGATCCCCGGCACCACAGCAGGAGAAAAGGCCGACACCCTCGCGGTCAAACTCCGGGAGCTCTTCCCGGAGGAGGACGTCCGTGTGACCAGGCCCACCAAGACCGCAGACCTTCGCCTCTCGGGCCTCGATGACTCTGTCGTGGCCCAAGAGGTGGTCGACGCCGTCGCAAAGGCGGGCGACTGTGCCCCTGCACTAATCCGTGCAGGCACAATACGAGCGGGTCGTAACGGTACGGGCACAGTTGTCGTGTCGTGCCCTGTGGCGGCGGCCCAAAAGGTGGCCGATGGAAGGCGGCTTCTGGTGGGCTGGGTGTCGGTCCAGGCTAAGTTGCTGAAAGACAGGCCAACTAGGTGTTTCCGGTGCCTGTCTAACGGACACTTGGGTGCACAATGCACGTCCCAAGTCGACCGCAGCGACTGCTGCTATCGTTGCGGTCAAGTGGGACATAAAGCGGGCACGTGCATGGAAGCTCCCCGCTGCGTGCTCTGTTCTGCAGCAGGCAAACCGGCGGAACACAGGTTAGGTACAAAGGCCTGTGCTGCGCCGGTAGTAAAGCCAAAGGGCAAAGCGGCGGGTGAGGCTTCCAAAAACGCCAAAGTGGCTGCCTCAGTCGCGTCACGCATTCCAGTGGAGGGAACGGAAATGGACCTTCATTAATGGCCCATCTTCGTTTTCTCCAAGGGAATATTAACCACTGCGCCAGGGCTCAGGATCTCCTTCTGCAGACCATGGCGCAGTGGCAGATCAGTGTCGCCGCTGTGGCCGAGCCGTATTTCGTCCCCCCCCGGGATGACTGGGTGGGTGACTTGGACGGCTTGGTCACCATAGTGTCTTGTGCGGCCGCCGGAGCTCCGTCCCTCAACACCATCTCGAGGGAACGGGGCTGCGTTGCTGCGCGTCTCGGGGAGATGGCCGTTGTGGCCGTCTATTTCTCCCCCAATCGTTCTCTCGCCGATTTTGAAGGCTTTCTGGATGTTTTGGGCACCGTCGTCGCTCGTTGTCAACCTCACCCGGTTCTCGTCCTCGGGGACTTCAACGCCAAATCCACGGCTTGGGGTTCCCCGGCTACGGACGTCAAGGGTGAGGTGCTTGAGGAGTGGGCCGTGGAGCAAGGCCTGCTCGTTCAGAACCAGGGTGCCGCGCACACGTGCGTGCGTCAGCAGGGCGGCTCGATTGTAGACCTTACTTTCGCGAGCCCTGCACTAGCACGCCGTGTCCTAGACTGGCGCGTCATCGAGGAGGTGGAGACGTTGTCGGACCACCTTTACATCCGGTTTGACGTCTCCGCCCAGACCTCTGGCGTCCCAGTCAGAGCGGCCCCTGGGAGGAACAGTCCGCGTTGGGCATTGAAACATTTGGATCGGGAGGCGCTCCTGGAGGCCTCCATCGCTCAGGCCTGGGGTGAAGCCCCGGACAGGCCTGACAACATCGAGGTGGAGGCCGAGTGGTTCCAGGAAGCGATGACGCAAATATGCGACGCGGCGATGCCTCGGGTTCGCACTAGACCTGCGAGGCGCCAGGTGTACTGGTGGACGGAAGACATAGCTCATTTACGGAGCGATTGTGTGGTGGCCCGTCGCCAGTACACCAGGTACCGCAGAAGGCGTCGCCGCCCTCCCGATGCTATGGCCAGGGAGGCAGAGCTATACGAAGTGTATAGAGCGGCCAAGAAGGCCCTACAACTGGCAATCAAGCGGGCCAAGGTTCAGGCCCGCGAAGAGTTGCTGGCGACTCTGGACCGAGATCCCTGGGGACGCCCATACCGCATGGTAAGGGGCAAACTCCGCCCTTGGGCGCCCCCGCTGTCCCAGAGTCTCCAGCCCCAGTTGTTAGAGGAGGTAGTGGTCGCTCTGTTCCCTGACAGGCCGGAGCACCCTCCTCCGCCAATGGTTCTGCCTTCCATGGCTTCCAACGCGGACAACGACGACGTGCCCGAAGTGACCCGGGTAGAGTTGCAGTCAGCGGTGCAACGGCTGAAAGCCAAGAACACCGCCCCAGGGCCCGACGGCATTCCAGGCCGTGCGTGGGTCCTGGCAATTCAGGAGCTAGGGCCCCGACTGTTAGGACTCCTCAGTGCTTGCTTAGAGGAGGGCCGGTTTCCGATGTCGTGGAAAACCGGCAAGATGGTCCTCCTCAAAAAGGAGGGGCGCCCGGCGGACTCTCCGTCCGCCTACCGGCCCATTGTGTTGCTGGACGAGGTGGCGAAACTCTTTGAGAGAGTCATCGCGGACCGCCTCGTCGCACATCTCAGTGCAGTGGGTCCGGATCTGGCGGACAACCAATATGGTTTCCGCCAAGGGCGCTCCACCGTGCACGCAATTCTGCGTGTGAGGAGCCTGGCGGAGGAAGCATTTTCCCGGGGCGAGGTGGTGCTGGCGGTGTCACTCGACATCGCCAACGCGTTTAACACCTTGCCTTGGAGTTGCGTAAGGGAGGCACTCGCGTACCATCGAGTGCCGACCTACCTCCGCCGCATCGTCGGGGCTTACCTTAGTGATAGAGCGGTGATCTACCCGGGTCAGGCCGGTTGGGGTCGACGACCCATGTCGTGCGGTGTTCCACAGGGATCGGTGCTGGGACCGCTCCTGTGGAACATCGGTTATGACTGGGTGTTGCGTGGCGTACTTCTCCCGGGTGTCGTCGTGACCTGTTATGCCGACGACACCCTGGTAACGGCGCGTGGAAGGGACTTTCGCCACGCGTCGATTCTCGCGACGGCTGGTGTCGCACAGGTCGTTGGTAGGATCCGGCGGTTGGGCCTCGAGGTGGCTCTGAGCAAGTCGGAGGCCGTGTGTTTTCACGGCCCCCGAAACAGACCACCTCCGGGCTCTCATATCATGGTGGGAGGTGTTCGCATCGGCGTCGAGTCGACACTTAAATACCTTGGTCTTGTCCTCGATAGCCGGTGGAACTTTAGGGAACATTTCCGTCGTTTGGCCCCCAAACTTATGGGCGCCGCGGGCGCTCTCTCGCGGCTCTTGCCCAATCTTGGGGGTCCGAACGCCTCCTGCCGGAGGCTCTACACGGGGATCGTGCGGTCAATGGCCCTATATGGAGCTCCCATTTGGGCCGGTAACCTGGCGGCCGATAACGTTGCGTCTCTGCGCAAACCACAGCGCGCAATGGCCGTTAGGATTATCCGCGGGTACCGCACGGTCTCGTTTGAGGCGGCGAGCCTCCTCGCCGGATCCCCCCCCTGGGACCTGGAGGCAAAGGTCCTTGCGTCAATGTTTTGTTGGCGCGAGGATGCGTTGGCGCAGGGCCTGCTTCCGCTGCCCCGAGAGGTCAGGGCACAGAGGTCCCAGCTCCGCACCATAATGGTGGAGGAGTGGGGAGCACGACTTGTGCGACCAAGTGCCGGGCACGCCGCGATTGCGGCGGTAAGTCCCGTGCTCAAGGAGTGGCTGGAGAGGCGTCACGGCGCCCTCACTTTCCGGCTGACGCAGGTACTAACGGGGCACGGATGCTTCGGGAAGTACCTGTGTCGTATAGGCCGGGAGCAGACGCCCGAGTGTCATCACTGCGGGAACTGCCCCGAGGACACGGCGGTCCACACGCTGGTGGAGTGTCCAGCGTGGGCGGGGCAGCGCGGCGACCTTGGTGCAGCAATAGGGGTGGGCAGCGTCTCGCTCTCTTCCGTGGTACTTGCCATGGTTGGGAGCGGGGCTGCCTGGAACTCCGTCACCTCCTTCTGCGAGGAGGTGATGCTCGCCAAGGAGCTAGCGGAAAGGGAGAGGGAAATAACAACCACCCTCCCCTCCCGCAGTCGACGCAACGGGCGTCGGAGGGCGCGAGACCAGGATCTCCGGCCACCATGAGCGACGGCCTGCGGGCGACGACCTTGGGCAGTTGTCGCTAGCAGGCCCGAGAGGAAGGCGCGCAGGTGTTCCGTGCGCGCCTTTCGTGAGGGAGGGCTAGTAAGCCCTCCAAATCAGACGGGGCTCGCCAGGGTCGGCGAGCCGTGACCTGCCGGGGATGCGGAAGAATGCGCAAGCGTCCTCGTGTCCCCGGCGATAGGTCGTCTGAAGGAACACCGTGGCTTTTTAGTCGGTATGCCGGTCTCCTTGCCTGTGAGACCGGTGAGTCCGACATAACCACCCACCGACGCCCAGGTGGGTGGTATGCGTAACGCATTTTTACCACTTAAAAAAAAAAAAAAAAAAAAAAAAAAAAGGTTAGGTTAGGTTAGGTTAGGTTAGGTTAGGTTCCCCCCCGAAAGAGTTCTCGCCTTGTCGTGGCGGGGGGGCTCAGTAGCCACGCGGACCGACATCCACGGTGAAGCTAAGAGGAACTCACTCGTAAACCTTACCCGTAGGCGTAGGGAACGAGGGCCGCCACCTTTCGCGAGGTGGGGGCTGAGAGGAAGAAAACCTCTATAAAAAATTACCCGCGGGCGGGCCCGGCGTAGCAATACGCTGGGCAAGCAACGGGATGAACTCGTAAGGCCGACCCATTGGTGTCGGAGACGAGGGCTGCTACCTTCCGGGGTGGGGGCTACGAGGAAGAAAACCTCTATAAAAAATTACCCGGGATGAGCCCTAGGGGCAGTAGGAGTAAATCGTAAACCGACCCGCAGGCGTCGGAGCGAGGGCCGCTACTTTGCTACCTCTCAAGGTGGTGGCTGCGAGGAAGAATAACCTCTATAAAAAATTACCTTACGTGACCCGCCCGTTCAGCTTCGACCACTGGGCGACGGCGGCAGGACGAAAGATGTGAGGTGCGGGAGGATGACCCCGGGTGTCGGACGACGGGGTGGGCTCGGTGCAGCGATGCGCCGGGCCGGGGAGCAAATCGTAAACCGACCCATTGGTGTCGGAACGAGGGCCGCCATCTTGCACCTCTCGAGGTGGGGGCCGCGAGGAAGAAAACCTCTTTAAAAAATTACCGACTTGACCCGTCCCCTCCTTTAAGTGGTGCCGGTCTCACCATTGGACGGGGCGGCAGGATGAAAGACGTGAGGTGGGGCCGGCGTAGCAATACGCCGGGCCAGGGGAGTATATCGTAAACCGACCCGTAGGCGTCGGAGCGAGGGCCGCCACTTTGCAACCTCTCAAGGTGGTGGCTGCGAGGAAGAATAACCTCTATAAAAAATAACCTTACGTGACCCGCCCGTTCAGCTTCGACCACTGGGCGACGGTGGCAGGACGAAAGATGTGAGGTGCGGGAGGACGACCCTGCTTGACGGGGTGGGCTCGGCGCAGCAATGCGCAGAGCCGGGGAGCAAATCGTAAACCGACCCTTAGGTGTCGGAACGAGGGCCGCCATCTTGCCACCTCTCGAGGTGGCGGCCGCGAGGAAGAAAACCTCTTTAAAAAATTACCGACTTGACCCGTCCCCTCCTTTAAGTGGTTCCGGTCTCACCATTGGACGGGGCGGCAGGATGAAAGACGTGAGGCGGGGCCGGCGTAGCAATACGCCGGGCCAGGGGAGTATATCGTAAACCGACCCGTAGGCGTCGGAGCGAGGGCCGCCACTTTGCAACCTCTCAAGGTGGTGGCTGCGAGGAAGAATAACCTCTATAAAAAATAACCTTACGTGACCCGCCCGTCCAGCTTCGACCACTGGGCGACGGCGGCAGGACGAAAGATGTGAGGTGCGGGAGGACGACCCTGCTTGACGGGGTGGGCTCGGCGCAGCAATGCGCCAGGCCGGGGAGCAAATCGTAAACCGACCCGTAGGTGTCGGAACGAGGGCCGCCATCTTGCTACCTCTCGAGGTGGGGGCTGCGAGGAAGAAAACCTCTTTAAAAAATTACCGACTTGACCCGTCCCCTCCTTTAAGTGGTCCCGGTCTCACCATTGGACGGGGCGGCAGGATGAAAGACGTGAGGTGCGGGAGGACGACCCCGGTTGCGATTTGCCGCAAGCCGGGGTGGGGCCGGCGTAGCAATACGCCGGGCCAGGGGAGCATATCGTAAACCGATCCGTAGGGTCGGAACGAGGGCCGCCATCTTGCCACCTCTTGAGGTGGGGGCCGCGAGGAAGAAAACCTCTATAAAAAATTACCTACGTGACCTGTCCCCTCCGGCAGTAGTCGGAGACCTTCAGCTGGACGGGGCAGCAGGACGCCGGATGAGAGGCACGGGCAGGCGTCCCTAGGGGGCGGTGAGGGAGACACCGCTCGCTGGGAAGGGCTCGGTGTAGCAATACGCTGAGCCAGGGGGGCAAATCGTAAACCAACCCGTTTGGGTCGGAACGAGGGCCCTACTTCGTCACCTCTCGAGGTGGGGCTGCGAGGAAGAAAACCTCTATAAAAAATTACCTACGTGAAATGCCATCTCCAGCAGTCTCCGGCAGGTGGGACCTGCGACTGGACGTGGCACCAGGACGCCAGATGAGGGGTGTGGGAGGACGACCCCGCGGCGGCGGACCAGGACGCCGCTAGCCGGGGTGACACCTTGGGACTAATATGCGGTCAGAGAAGGGTCCTCTGACTGCGGTCCCGAGAAGACAGCGGACTGTGGCGGCGCAGTCCGCTGTGTCGGCACGACACGGGCTGACGATGGGAGGGCGCATACCTTGCCCTCCCCGGGATGTGTCTCGTAAGAGACGTGCGCAATGGGGGACACCGGAGCAGCATACCCGCGTTCCCGGAGTTCGCTGTTAAGGCGCTGAGGAAGGCCGCCGAAGGTGGTTTTAGTGGGTGCGAGCCCCACATAACCACGCCGATGACCCCTTGCGGCGTGGTATGCGTTAGGCATTTCCCCTTCGTAAAAAAAAAAAAAAAAAAAAAAGGTTAGGTTAGGTTAGGTTAGGTTAGGTTAGGTTAGGTTAGGTTAGGTTAGGTTAGGTTAGGTTAGGTTAGGT
>OX352746.1:0-5000 GCA_947095525.1 Trisateles emortualis
CTAACCTAACCTAACCTAACCTAACCTAACCTAACCTAACCTAACCTAACCTAACCTAACCTAACCTAACCTAACCTAACCTAACCTAACCTAACCTAACCTAACCTAACCTAACCTAACCTAACCTAACCTAACCTAACCTAACCTAACCTAACCTAACCTAACCTAACCTAACCTAACCTAACCTAACCTAACCTAACCTAACCTAACCTAACCTAACCTAACCTAACCTAACCTAACCTAACCTAACCTAACCTAACCTAACCTAACCTAACCTAACCTAACCTAACCTAACCTAACCTAACCTAACCTAACCTAACCTAACCTAACCTAACCTAACCTAACCTAACCTAACCTAACCTAACCTAACCTAACCTAACCTAACCTAACCTAACCTAACCTAACCTAACCTAACCTAACCTAACCTAACCTAACCTAACCTAACCTAACCTAACCTAACCTAACCTAACCTAACCTAACCTAACCTAACCTAACCTAACCTAACCTAACCTAACCTAACCTAACCTAACCTAACCTAACCTAACCTAACCTAACCTAACCTAACCTAACCTAACCTAACCTAACCTAACCTAACCTAACCTAACCTAACCTAACCTAACCTAACCTAACCTAACCTAACCTAACCTAACCTAACCTAACCTAACCTAACCTAACCTAACCTAACCTAACCTAACCTAACCTAACCTAACCTAACCTAACCTAACCTAACCTAACCTAACCTAACCTAACCTAACCTAACCTAACCTAACCTAACCTAACCTAACCTAACCTAACCTAACCTAACCTAACCTAACCTAACCTAACCTAACCTAACCTAACCTAACCTAACCTAACCTAACCTAACCTAACCTAACCTAACCTAACCTAACCTAACCTAACCTAACCTAACCTAACCTAACCTAACCTAACCTAACCTAACCTAACCTAACCTAACCTAACCTAACCTAACCTAACCTAACCTAACCTAACCTAACCTAACCTAACCTAACCTAACCTAACCTAACCTAACCTAACCTAACCTAACCTAACCTAACCTAACCTAACCTAACCTAACCTAACCTAACCTAACCTAACCTAACCTAACCTAACCTAACCTAACCTAACCTAACCTAACCTAACCTAACCTAACCTAACCTAACCTAACCTAACCTAACCTAACCTAACCTAACCTAACCTAACCTAACCTAACCTAACCTAACCTAACCTAACCTAACCTAACCTAACCTAACCTAACCTAACCTAACCTAACCTAACCTAACCTAACCTAACCTAACCTAACCTAACCTAACCTAACCTAACCTAACCTAACCTAACCTAACCTAACCTAACCTAACCTAACCTAACCTAACCTAACCTAACCTAACCTAACCTAACCTAACCTAACCTAACCTAACCTAACCTAACCTAACCTAACCTAACCTAACCTAACCTAACCTAACCTAACCTAACCTAACCTAACCTAACCTAACCTAACCTAACCTAACCTAACCTAACCTAACCTAACCTAACCTAACCTAACCTAACCTAACCTAACCTAACCTTGCGTCGATTAGTGGACAACTATCTGCAAGATAGAACGGTGAGAGTGAAGTATTCCGGTAAGGAGGTCATTAAAAACACGAACAAAGGCTGCGTGCAAGGCTCGATAAGCGGCCCCACTTTCTGGAATATTTTACTCGACCCCCTTCTCGATCTAATCGATTCACACGGTGTGTTCGGTCAGGCTTTCGCCGATGACATCGTGCTGGTATTCTCCGGGGACTCGGGTTCCGAAATTCAAAAGCAAGCCAATGAAACACTGGCACGTGTGTATGAGTGGGGTGTCGTAAACAAGCTGAAATTTGCGCCACATAAAACCAACGCTATGGTCGTAACCAAGAAGCTGAAATACGACGACCCACTTATACACATGGGGGGCACAAGGATCCAGTTGACGGACGAGATAAAAGTACTTGGGCTCACGATTGACAAAAGTCTGACTTTCAATAGTCACGTCGCCCAGGTATGTCGGAAGTCAACTGGCATCTATAAACAGCTAGCCTGCGCTGCCAAAATTGAATGGGGCCTGAACCCGGAGATTATCAGGACGATGTACATTGCAGTAATAGAACCGATTGTGTTATATGCGGCAAGTGTGTGGGGTGATGCGGCAAAAAAGCTGGCAGTGCGGAAACAACTGCAAGAGTTACAACGCGGTTTTGTGCAGAAGATCTGCAAATCTTACCGCACTGTTTCAGCGAATGCCGCACTCATTTTGACAGGCCTCCTGCCGCTTGATCTGCGTGTACAGGAGACAGCCAGCCTCTACAGAGCAAAGAAAGGCAAGAATTCAGTGCCTATCCTCAAAGACCGAGAATTGGAGGGCGTAGTGAGCCTTCTTAAGGCCCCACACCCCGCCACTGAGTCCGCTTTTACTTTCAGCTGCCTGGAAGACATGCGCCCCGAAACTCTGGCCCTACACAACATCAGTGGACTAATGATCTTCACCGATGGAAGCAAGATCGAGGAGAAGGTGGGAGCAGCCCTCTCTTGCTGGAAGGGTGACAGAGAAGTGAGTTCCAAGAAGCTTAAGCTTGAGTCATACTGCACGGTGTTTCAGGCGGAAATGCTGGCAATACTAGAAGCCACCAAAGTATTCACAAAGCGATGTGAAACAAAGTGCAGTATATTTAGCGACTCGAAGTCTTCCTTGGAGCTCCTTCAATGTCACCTAACCACAAACCCGGTGGCGGTGAAGATCAAAAAGAACGTCACAGAATTAAAGTCCTCAGGGAAGTCTGTGGACTTCTATTGGGTCAGGGCACATGCAGGCATAATGGGCAATGAAAGAGCGGACTCATTGGCAAAGGAAGCGGCCTTAACTAAAAAGACGGCTCCTAACTACGACGGCTGTCCGATCTCCTTTGTTAAAAAGGCACTCAGAGCCGATACAATAAACAAATGGAACTTGAGATATACAAGTGGCGAAACCGCCGAAACCACGAAATTGTTTCTGCCAAACGTAGACTCGGCATATACCATAATAAGGAGGCATAAAATTACACCAAGAATGGTACAAATATTAACAGGGCACGGAGGGTTCTCGTCGTACCTTCACAGGTTTAAGTGCAAGGATGCTCCGTCATGTGTGTGCGACCCCGAGGTAGAGGAGACGGTGCCGCACATTCTGACGGAGTGCCCGCAGTTCTGCGCGTGGAGGTACGACATTGAACAACAAACAAACACAAAAATGTGTAAGGAAAACTTCCCAAAATTATTAAACGAAAATTATATCACATTTACTGAATTCTGCACCAAAGTTGCAGAGGTCGTTATAAATAGAAACAAAAAATAATTTTTGATCAATTATAAAGGACCCTGCGCTTTGGTGCAGGGTTCAGTATTAACACAAAAATTTGAAATCAAAATTAACAATAAATTAAAACTCAAAAACTGATATATAAAAACAGAGACTCCGTGTCCCTGAATATATCGTCACTAAAAAAAAAAAAAAAAAAAAAACCTAACCTAACCTAACCTAACCTAACCTAACCTAACCTAACCTAACCTAACCTAACCTAACCTAACCTAACCTAACCTAACCTAACCTAACCTAACCTAACCTAACCTAACCTAACCTAACCTAACCTAACCTAACCTTTTTTTTTTTTTTTTTTTTTTTTTTTTACGAAGGGGAAATGCCTAACGCATACCACGCCGCAAGGGGTCATCGGCGTGGTTATGTGGGGCTCGCACCCACTAAAACCACCTTCGGCGGCCTTCCTCAGCGCCTTAACAGGGGACTCCGGGAACGCGGGTATGCTGCTCCGGTGTCCCCCATTGCGCACGTCTCTTACGAGACCCATCCCGGGGAGGGCAAGGTATGCGCCCTCCCATCGTCAGCCCGTGTCGTGCCGACACAGCGGACTGCGCCGCCACAGTCCGCTGTCTTCTCGGGACCGCAGTCAGAGGACCCTTCTCTGACCGCATATTAGTCCCAAGGTGTCACCCCGGCTAGCGGCGTCCTGGTCCGCCGCCGCGGGGTCGTCCTCCCACACCCCTCATCTGGCGTCCTGGTGCCACGTCCAGTCGCAGGTCCCACCTGCCGGAGACTGCTGGAGATGGCATTTCACGTAGGTAATTTTTTATAGAGGTTTTCTTCCTCGCAGCCCCACCTCGAGAGGTGACGAAGTAGGGCCCTCGTTCCGACCCAAACGGGTTGGCTTACGATTTGCCCCCCTGGCTCAGCGTATTGCTACACCGAGCCCTTCCCAGCGAGCTGTGTCTCCCTCACCGCCCCCTAGGGTCGCCTGCCCGTGCCTCTCATCCGGCGTCCTGCTGCCCCGTCCAGCTGAAGGTCTCCGACTACTGCCGGAGGGGACAGGTCACGTAGGTAATTTTTTATAGAGGTTTTCTTCCTCGCGGCCCCCACCTCAAGAGGTGGCAAGATGGCGGCCCTCGTTCCGACCCTACGGATCGGTTTACGATATGCTCCCCTGGCCCGGCGTATTGCTACGCCGGCCCCACCCCGGCTTGCGGCAAATCGCAACCGGGGTCGTCCTCCCGCACCTCACGTCTTTCATCCTGCCGCCCCGTCCAATGGTGAGACCGGAACCACTTAAAGGAGGGGACGGGTCAAGTCGGTAATTTTTTAAAGAGGTTTTCTTCCTCGCAGCCCCCACCTCGAGAGGTAGCAAGATGGCGGCCCTCGTTCCGACACCTACGGGTCGGTTTACGATTTGCTCCCCGGCCTGGCGCATTGCTGCGCCGAGCCCACCCCGTCAAGCGGGGTTGTCCTCCCGCACCTCACATCTTTCGTCCTGCCGCCGTCGCCCAGTGGTCGAAGCTGGACGGGCGGGTCACGTAAGGTTATTTTTTATAGAGGTTATTCTTCCTCGCAGCCACCACCTTGAGAGGTTGCAAAGTGGCGGCCCTCGCTCCGACGCCTACGGGTCGGTTTACGATATACTCCCCTGGCCCGGCGTATTGCTACGCCGGCC